>OZ012704.1:40324829-40531585 GCA_963942595.1 Cylloceria caligata | reverse complement strand
TGTTTATTAGCTTTCTCAGCTATTTTATACACGGTATTACATATTTTTCTTACATCTACATACATCTTACTTTACTGTTGACAGAACACACTCCCTTAACATTCGTTTAAACTGTTCTACTTTTTCGTTCTACTTTTTCGCAACCTTTCAGTTCAGTTGGCATTGCATTATATATTTTCACTCTTCATAGTACATACTCATTTGCGCACTTCTCGTTCTTCTAAATTGTATTACTATATTTTCCGCTTGCCTTGTTTCCCTACCACTCTTCGTTCCTACTATTTGTAGCCGATTTTTTAAATTCTTTTGGCAGTAGATTCTTCACGGCTTTAAAGATAAATGTACAAACGTTATAGTACAATCTTTGCTTTATGGACATAAATTGTACCGCGCTCAGTATATCATCTACTTCGTATAGCGGTTGCATTGTAATATAACCCTCATTGCTCTGTTCTGCGCGATCTGCAGTTTCTTCAACTCTGTTTCACCCATAGCTACTAACAGTGTTGCACAATACTCAAAGTGAGGTGCTATGATTGCTTTATATATGACACATCGCGTATACGCAGATACATAATTCCCATTCTGTTTAGAAGCTCGTTTTTTTTCCCTATTTTTTATTACATATACGCACAGTGGTCTTTGAATCGTAGCTTGTCATCAATAATGATACCCAAATATTTTATTGACTCTACTTCTCAAGTTTCGTTCCATCCAAACACTTCAATACAATATTCCTACTCACGACTTTCCTTACATTGCTGACAATCATATATTTTGTTTTCTCTACATTCATTTTTAATTTATTTCTTTCCATCCACTTTTCTACTATACTCAATAACATATTCATCTTTCTCTCCACTTCCGCGCTGCTTTTTTTCCAGGTACATATATCACTGTGTCATCAGCAAACATTTTTATTGCACATTCCTCTGGACACAAATTAACTATATCATTTATATATATAATAAACAGCAACGGCCCTAGTACTGACCCCTGCGGTACCCCATATTCGTTGGGAATAACTTCAGACCATTTATCATTGAATCGAACTTGCTGTGTTCTATTTTTTAAGTACGTTCTGAACCACTCCAATACCCTGTCTCTAAATCCATATTGGTATAATTTGTCTAATAATATATCCCTGTCGATTGTCTCAAACGCTCTTTTAAATCCATGAATATTACTCCTACCATTTTTCCTTCACTAATGTACACTTTCCATTCATCTACAACAGTTTGAATCGCCGTTTCACACGAATATTGCTTTCTAAATCCTGACTGATGCTCCGTTATGATGTCATTGGTTTCTAAATATTTTTCAATTTGATTTTTTACTACTAATTCGAGCACTTTTTCGTATAATGGCAACATGTTAATTGGTCTGTAATGACTTGCTTTTATGGCTTTGTTTATTTTTGGGATCGGTATAATTGTAGAAGTTTTCCAGCTGTCCGGGCAACATCCCTCCCGTAGGGATCCATTTATTATTTCCACAAATTCCTCTTTTATTGCACTGAATGCCATTTTTAGTATATCACTTGATATTCCTTCTTCCGTTCCCTTCTTTTTCGGGAGTCCCATCACTATCTTCTCCAGATCCTTTATTTCAATATGATTGAAGTTTTCCATTATACTTTTATTGTTCATCCTTATCCCTGTTATAATTCTTCTTCGGTTTGGACTTCCAGACGTATCCCTTTGTATTGAATTAACTATATTCTTTACACTTTGCACATAGACGACATTAAATTTATCAGCTATACTACCTCCCATCATGTCTTTCAATATCTCAAAATCTATATTCTCTACTTCTCTAGTACCCATTGATTCTCCTGTAATTACTTCTTTTAACGTTTTCCACATTTTTGTCGAATCCTTCTTATTATCGTCTATCATCTTTTCATAATATTCCTTCTTCTTTTCTCTTATTAATTTAACTACCGCATTCCTTTCTACTTTAAATTGCTGCCAATGCTCCTCCAAACCAGTAGTAATTGCTACTCCGTATGCCTTATCTCTTCTTCTTGCAGCTACTATTATGTCTTCTGAATACCATTTTTTTCCTTCCCATACGCTTGGAATCTTCACTATTTTTCTGGGTGCGAACCTATCTAGAGCACCCACTATGTTATCAACGAGCATCCTTGCTCTTTGGCTTACTTCTACCTCTTGAACTTGTCTTGTGGTAATGCTTAACATCCGTGTAAATTCCTTCACATCAATTTTACTATAGTTTCTTGTTTTATATTCTCTATACTCATTCCTTTCCTTCCTGTTACCTAATATGACTTTTATCCATGCATGATCCGTTATCTTTGGCTCATGTTCCACCTGCACTTGTGCACACCTATTAGCAAATAATAAATCGATAGTAGTTCGACTGTCTTGCGTTATTCTTGTTGGTTTATTAACGTATTGCTTCATTCCTAGACTCAGCATTCCTGTTATCAACCTCTTTTTGTAGAACGTTTCTACCGTGACATCTATATTAAAATCACCTATTATCAAACAGTCTCCTTTTATTGTTAGTTCCTCAGTTATGTTTTCTATGTGTCTTATAAATTCAGCATCCGACGCACTTGGCGAATGATACACAATTACTATCACTCCTTTATAATGTTCGTCCTTGACCTCTATTCCAGCACACCAGCAGTTTGATTCTATTTTATTTTTTGGTATCATATCATATTTAATATCATCTCTTATGTATAAGATTGCACCACCTGTATTTCTATTCTCCGCATCACATCTGACTGCACTATAGCCCGGCATATACACTTCTCTGTCACCGATTTCAGCTGTCACTCTGGTCTCTGATAACGCTATGAATGCGGGTTTCATTTTATCCACTATTTGGTATCGTATTTCATCCTTATGTGCTATCAAACTTTGTGCATTTGTATACCATAGCATTTCCTCCTTCAGTAATTGCTAATCGTCCCATCCTGCTCTCCTCTTCTCTTCTTGGATTGCTCTTTTGTACGTTGGGCATTCCCGATCTAATGCATCATGTTCCATGTTTATCTCTAAGTTGTATGCTTGGTTTTTAAACATGCAGTTTATGCACTTGTTTTTCGTCGCTGTACATTTACTCGTTTCGTGATTTCCCGCACATTTATGGCATGTTTCCTCTCTTGTGCAGTTCTTGGCTATATGATAGTAGCCCCAACATTTGTAGCATCGCTTCACATTGACGTGGTTGTAAACCGGACATTTTCTCCATCCTACGCTGATCTTACCTTTGTTCAGTATCTCTTGGTGGGTTCCTTCATCCACTATCATTATTACTGATCCTTCGTGTCTCTCTTCTTTGTTTATTCTTTTGACAATTTTCATCTCCCTTCCTTCCTTTTCTTCCATTGCATTCTGTTTCTTTATTGTTTCAACCAGCTCATCATCCGCCAGCTCTAGTTCGTCCACTTCCATGTTAACGATCTTAATTTTTGGTTTTTGTTGCTTTGTTTCCATAACTTTAAATCCCTCGCCCATTTTCTCTTGTACTATGGTCTTTAGCTTTTGTATTTCTTCAGTCGTTTCACAGCCCAAAATCACAGTTCCATTACTGCCTTTCTTAAACCTTGTTACTCCCACAGCCATGTTTTTTATGTCTATCTTTTCTTTGATCTTCTTTTTCGTGGCCTCACTTTCTTGTTGTTCGTTAGGCTTAATAACTATAACCGTCTCCTTTTTCTTTTCTTTGACTACTCCACTATAGGTTCTTTTTACTTCCCTTGTTGTACCTAGAACTCCTCATTGTATCATCTTTTTTATTTCTTCCATTTCGATCTTCATGCCCTTCAATTCTTCTTGTACGATTTCCTTAATTATCACCCTAACTTCATTCTTGCATGCGACTTCGTCCTGTATTTCTTTCACATTTTTCACCAACCAGTCTATTTTTCCTTCGATATTTGCCGTCATGCTAATACCTCTGCCTCCAGTAAATGATCCAGTCGAACCCGATCGATCTCTGCTGTTACCTGCACCAGGTGTCAACGTCTTTTGGCTTTCGTCAACTACGAATTTATCGAATGGACCATTACATGGCACTAGTTCTCTGTTTTTATCATACACCTTATGTTTACACACACATCCCGGATGATAAAACAGTTTCGGGCACGTCTTGCATCGCACTACCTGACTTTTTATAGCTTTTTTGCACGCTGAACAACGATATTCATCGTACTCAGTCGTGCTATCCATTTCGTCCGTGTTCGCACAAATGCCGTGGTATGCGCTATTGTCGTGTCACCGTGGCAGCGCGAATCGTCGCCGTCACCACTTTCACACGAACTTTAATATCTAAAATTGTTCACAATACCACGATCTCGATAGCTATCAGAATCATCTATCGTTCTAAATGCTCATTACACAAAACCGCACATTTCGTAATAGTCTTATCCTTATTATAGACTTATATTTCACAAAAAATTGGCTCAAAGACGGAGCACATTTGACACACGTCTCAACGTCTCTAGACGAGAGAGAGAGAGAGAGAGACAGAGAGACAGAGAGACAGAGAGACAGAGAGACAGAGAGACAGAGAGACAGAGAGACAGAGAGACAGAGAGACAGAGAGACAGAGAGACAGAGAGACAGAGAGACAGAGAGACAGAGAGACAGAGAGACAGAGAGACAGAGAGACAGAGAGACAGAGAGACAGAGAGACAGAGAGACAGAGAGACAGAGAGACAGAGAGACAGAGAGACAGAGAGACAGAGAGACAGAGAGACAGAGAGACAGAGAGACAGAGAGACAGAGAGACAGAGAGACAGAGACAGAGAGAGAGAGAGAGAGAGAGAGAGAGAGAGAGAGAGAGAGAGAGAGAGAGAGAGAGAGAGAGAGAGAGAGATTGATTGATTGATTGATAGTTTATTTATGCCTTGGTAAACCTTTGGCAACATGTGTATAATATCAATGAAATTATAATTAAATATAATTAATATTGTAACGGTATTTTCTCCCGTTCACATGTAATTTTATTTTTCGTGGGGTTTTGGGCTCGACACAAAACTAATTAATGTAGACTTCAAAGTGGTGGACAGTGATGCTTTATTTAAGACAGATAATTTATAGCCAAACCTCACTTTTCTTCTTATTACAATCATTAAATTTTCGAGGACCTTTCTTTACACTTGGTATGCAACCGATTATTTCCGCAATTTATTTATTTTATTGGTGATGCGCGATTTCTCGGTATTACTCGGGAGTTTGTTATGGTTCGGAGCACAGTTTCGCTATACCTATGTTCAATACGCCGCTATATCAATACCGCACCGCTCGCTATCTTTCCTCGCACTTACTCCTTCGGTCAAGCGTCTCAGCTCTCTTTTCTGTTTCTCTCGCTCTAACTCTGATGGTGCTCCTTCCTCGCTCGGTGTTACACGGGATTATTGGACATCTTTCGCACCGAGATTTCGCTTTCTAATTATGCTACTTCGCATTCTCTCTTTTTATAGGGTGTAGGAACCCTATTCACAATTCTTTGTGCTCTCACGCTTCTCTCGCTCATCCACTCGTCTTATTTATTCTATGTTTTAATGCTACTTATTCTATATCGAATTACAATTATCCTATCTTCTATATTTCTTAATTCTATCTTTTCGGTCTTGGAAATCAGGGAATTCCCTCGATTTTAGTTATTATTATTTCTGCTTATTCGAGCACAACTTCTTGGAATTTCGGGGCTCGAGCTTCGGTTACGGGACGACGCCTCGGTATTGTCGCCTCACACACACAGACACACCGCACTACTTGTATAGAGTGTAGAAACTCTATGTACAATTCTTTTCTCTTTCTCTCTCGTCTTACTCGCACTCTGTCTCCTTTCTACTTAGGTGATTTTTCGTTTCGCAATTCTCTCGTTGGTTTAAAGATCCGATTTATTTCTTTTCCGGAATCTTTTCGCTGAATTCGATGCAACTACACTATACGCTTAACTCTATCCTCTTAATCCTATTTCCTTAAATACTACTCGCAGTCGATGCACTTAATTCCCTATACCTAACTCTATCCACCTTATAAACTAGCTTAATTTTGATTATATGACAATTTTCCTACTATACCACTGGTTATTGTTAATTATATAGTTATTTCTCGCCTGTCTTTTCCTTTCTCGCGGGCCTCCGGGTGTCACTCACTTGTTTTACTTTCTCGAGTGAACACAGACTCTACAATATGTAATTTTTTAAATGACTCCTGAATTTCCACTTTTTAATTAGAATTTTTCGTTGTCGATTTGCTATCCTCCAATGTTTAAGCTTTCACGCTAAGAAGACAAAAGAACCAAGAGGCTCCGCACTCCCCGCACCGGTCTTTTATAGCCTTCCCCTCGCTCCGCCTAGCCCTACGTCATCATATCGTTCTTAATTCGAATTTCGACGCATTTCCTTATTTCTGCGGCTCGCCGTTGCCGCGCTTACCGCCTTCTCCTCGCCTCCCGGCAAGGCCGGTTGGTCGCTGACCTGCTGTTTTGGTCAGCGAGGGAATTTCGGAGCGGCAACGTCTCCTGTTTTTATATCAGGTTAATGGCCTATTGCCCGCAAGCCTCGGTACTCTTGTACCGAGCCTTTCGCACAGGTGTTTTTCTGCTTCTATCATATTCCGAATCTATTTTGCCCCCTCGAGCTGTTTGAAATACCGAACGATGCTCGAAACCCTATGTTCGCCTTGATAATCATCGCATGAAATCCTGTGCTAGTCCGTGTAACTATGTTACAATATATGTTATTAATTATAGTAAAATTAGAAAATAACCAAATAATGAATCAAACATAATTAAGAAATAACAAAGTATCCAAATTCAAATTATAATCTAAGTAACAGAATATTAGAATCAAAATAAAATCAAATAACAATGTATAAAAATAAAAATAAAAAATATATTAAATATATTAAATATATTATATATAACTATAGATAAAAATAAAAAATGAAATAAAATATCATGATAACAAAATATAAGAAACATAAGAAATCTTAATTTAATCGAGAAATAACAGAATAACAAAATATCACTAGTCAAATCAAAATATGTACCATTGAAGTATAATAATCAAAAAATCTAGAATTAACAATGTAACAAAAAATATTAGACCAAATCTACATGGTCAAACATATGAGCATATAGACGTATCTTAAAGGTATCTAAGCTAGACGACGAAGTAACAGTTATCGGTAAAGAATTCCATAGAGAGATTCCTGAGATGGAATACGCTTGTTGATAAGTCGTGGTGCGATACAAAGGTGTAATAAATATGGACCTTGGTTTCCTCTCAGAGCGCTGGGACGTTCCACCCTGACTTTGGAACAACTCTAGAATATAGGCTGATGCTTTTTTACCGATAACATTGTACATAGAAATACCGAGAAAATAGATGCGTCGTGATTTAACAGTAAGCCAGCCAAGTCTACGCCTATAAGGTGTGATGTGCGTGTCAAGTCGGAGATCAAAAATAAAGCGAATGCAAGTATTTATGAGCCGTTCGAGTGTCGTGTTCAGTTCTTCAGTTTGGCCATGATAGACTAGACAACAATAATCTAAAAGAGGGAAAACAAGAGAAGTAATCAGCAATGTTCTTAATTCATGCGAAAGCGCCGTTCGATGGAATTTCAATCTGTAGATGGTAAAGTGAACTTTTTGTGAGATATTCTTGACTTGAGTTCGCCACGATAGGTTGCTATGGAGCATCACTCCTAAGTTTCGCACCTCATTAACAAAAGGGATAGTCGTATCATTTAAAGCAGGGGTCTCCAAACTTTCCAGCCTTAGGGCCATACTGATTACTCCAGTAAGTTCCGAGCGCCAAAACCATATTATCATTGTTGCCGGTGGTAAAAAGTGAAATAGTCCAAAATCTGTCCGCGGGCCGAATGTGGCCCTCGGGCCGTAGTTTGGAGACCCCTGATTTAAAGAGATGGGTGATACTGCGCTAAATTCGAATTGTCGAGAATAGGAATTGCTACCTAGTACAATAACTTTTGATTTGGCTATATTAAGTTTCAAACCGTTACTAGCTGCGAAATCAGCAATGGCATATACATCTTCGGATATTAATTTCAGGCCTTCGGCTAGTTGCGATGGTAGGCAGCTGAGGTAAATTTGTGTATCATCAGCGAACATTATGTGTTGAGAATGATGAAGAACACGACCTATGTCGTTCATGAAAAGCGAGAAAAGTAGCGGACCAAGAACCGAACCTTGAGGTACGCCCGAGGTAGTAGATAGCCAGGAAGAGCAACTACCATGCTCATCTACCACCGCTTGTGTCCTCCCTGTCAAATAAGAAAATATCCAGTTAAGTACTGGTCCTGCAAACCCTATTTTCGTGAGTTTTAAAAGAAGTGCCAGATGGGGGACAGTATCAAACGCCTTACTAAAATCAAATAGGATTAGGATGGTAATATGCCTTTTATCTATATTTCGCCTAACATCTTCACATATGCGCAGTAGTGCAGATTGTGTACTATGACCGCTTCGATACCCTGTTTGACGTGGGTCGAATATTTTATTCTCCTCAACCCAATCCGTAATCTGCGTGTGCACTAGTCGCTCAAGTACTTTCAACAGCTCACTAAGATTCGCTATCGGTCGCGGATCAGACGGAGAGAGGGGTGTTTTAATCTTGGATAATGGGCGAAGATAAGCTTTCTTCCAGCACTTCGGAAACTCGGACAATTGTAGTGACATATTAAAGATATTCGTCAGTAATAAGCATGAAGCCTGGATTGATTTGATTACTGAGAATAGCGAAATTTTATCAGGACCAAACGTAAAAGACTTAGAACTAGAGCAAGATGTAATAACGGAGCAAACTTGGTCTGTAGTAATTTCAGCAAAATAGAATACATTTTGTGGTGACTGAACAACTGAATACAGAGTACTAAACTAAACTCACTATAAGAACATGGCGGTAGTTGACTGGACACAGTTGAATAAAAAGCATTAAGTTCATCCGGTTCAAAGAAGTTGAGCGGAGATGGACGTGAAGACTTAGCTAGACCCAGTGTTGCTAGCGTCTTCCATACCTTATTCGGTTCAGTAATATCAGTCAATTTCAGAATATAATACTGATTTTTAGCTTGTTTTACATCATTCCTAAGTTGGTCTCTATGCTCTCTGAAAATAGATGGGCCTAGAAGGTTGTTTGATCTTCGTGCTCTAGTATATAATCTATTTTTTAAAGATATGCGGTCTCTCAAGTTTTGTGAGAGCCAAGGCGCAGGCGGTCGACGTACACGAAGAGTTTGTAACGGTGCATAATTATCTAAAGATCTTAAAAATATCTCTGAGAACGTATCAACAATCATATCAATACTGTTTGGTGATGTATGTCCTCTTAAATTATCAATAAAATTTAAGTTTTCATTGCAGTCACGAAGAATGGGAATATTAAAACTATTTGGCAATGAGTCGCAAAAACCAGTGACATCTAGATTTTTATAAGCACGGCGAGTGATAGTGCGATTGATTATGGGTTTAGTATCAAACTTGTAACGCAGTTCTAACAGGTCGTGACCTGCTATGTACGGTGATTTTGACTTAACAAACGATTGTATCTTATCTTCGCTATCGATAATGAACACATCAATCCACGAGTCTGAGGTCGCAGTATGATGAGTCGGTAGTGAATCAACAATGTGAAGCGACTGTAAGAAAGCTAAATGACGTAGATATTTCGACTCATAATTATTACTAGTTAGATCGCAGTTGAGATCGCCAGCAATAATAATATTGTTATAAGCATGAGAAAAACAAGATAAAGATTGCATGAAATCTCCAAGCATTCGACCTTTCGGTCGTCTATACACAGATGCAAACAACAGTTTCTCTGAATTTGACTCTGTAATTTCAATAATTAAATATTCTGGCCCATTCGAAAACTCTATCGGCGAAGATGTCAAAACTTTAGCTTTTAGGGACGAATGAACATAGCATGCGACACCACCTCCTTCTCTACCTTCACGATCGTTGCGTATAAGAAAGTAATCATTTATTCGTACCAAGTCATCTGAAACATACGAATGAAGCCACGTTTCACACACAGAAATAATGTGAAAAGCGCGCTCAACAATAGTCGATTGAATGAGTTCCATATGTGCTCGCAGTGAATTAGCATAGAATTGAGCGATCTTTAAACATGGAGACGACAATAAAGGAGATGCAACCGATCGACATGTAGGTAGTCAAATTATTTTTTCTAAATCTGCAGGCGTAACAATGCTGATCGATGGTTGACCCTCGCTTTTTCTAACATAAATTACTCCCGAGCGTGTCCACACAAATTTGTATTTTCTTTCAGCCGCTCGTGTTTTTGTAAGGCGTAATAGATTATAGAGCGCTGCAGGAAGATACTCATTCACATATATTGAACCACGTTGGTCTGTATCAAAAACTTCATTAAGCGTTAGGTTTTTTTTGGCTCGCTTTTTGCCGATGATATATTCTCTAACTTGTTGCGATTTTAAGGTCACTAAATAAATGTTAGGAATATTGTGATTCGCATTAGATGTCATGGGTGTTGAATTGTTCTGTCCTACAATCATACGATTTTTATTTTTGTCGAAGCTGCGAATTTCTAAGACGTCACTTAGGAGATATGCCAATTGGCCGATACATAGCCGCATACTCCGAAAAACTACAGAATAATTAAAACGGCCACCTACGTAACATATATCGGTCACTTAAGAGATTCGTGACACCAAGAGCATGAAAAATCTTCTTGACAATAACTTGAGGTGTGTCTTCAATAAATGATGGCACTCCTGATATGGTGACTTCTGCACGCAGTAGCGAAGAAGATGAAACAGATGTCGAAAGCTTTTGAGGTTGATCATCTATCTTCGATACATGATTCGACAATAATTCCAGACGTGACTTCATCGAGGGGTTGTCCTTCTTAATGGCAGCTATCTCCTCACGGGTACTCTCCGACTGAGTCTCCAGGGTGGTAATACGACTAATTAAGGCCTCATGGCTAATAGCAAGATCAGCAATTTTGCATTCAACACCAGTGAGTGACTCCTGGATTTTCACTAATTTGTTGTCAGTAGAAGCGCTTGATACTTGTATTTGATGCATAACGTCGAGTGATGATTGCAATTAGCGCATAACGTCATCAAGAGTGATACCTTTTGATTTCGGAGGCTTGTGTTGTAAGATATTGGATCGATGCATTGAGCACGGGTCGCAGCGAAACTGGTTTATAGGGCTTGGTTCATAAAGGTCAAAAGCGAATTTCTCTTTAGCACACGTGGAGTGAAATGACAAACTGCATTCTCCTGCACACTTAATCCTCTCTCCTACTCAAGCCACTTTGTTGCAGCCACCGCAGCGGTCTGCGGTCTGCGACATTATGTGCGTGAGCGTTGATTGAATTTATAATATAAGTCAGTGATACATAAACTATGCTTGCATTCCTACGGTAATAAGTGTGATAAAGTTGAAGATAAGTGCCGGTCAGCATCTGATTTTAAATCCGAAATCATAAGCTGACAGTATATACACAATGACGTACAGGGTTCACATATATGAAAAGATCGGTGAACTTAAGCCGAAACAAAGCTGTTGTCATGCACTCGTGTACGTGTACTGCTAATATAAAGATAGTACCGTCCCGCAGTAGAACCACACACACTCAGGACAATAACATCGAATGACCTTGATTGTATATCGCTAATACTGTACAGATCCGAGTATTTAAGCAGTATAAGTTGACACATGTAAAGGTGGTAGGAGAGTTTACACTGCCAACCGTAGAGTTTACACCACTTTATAATTCGAGTAATATGTTTCGAATACACACATTTAAACCGTGCGCAGAAGATCGACGTGGTGGCAAACTAGCCTCGAAGTATGTTGTGAGGAAGCGATTATCCGTTTTTTGGAAACACAATTAACTGGTTTTATTCTGGGTGCACGTTGGACTATTTTATGTCATTAATAAATAAATTCACTGAGCAACTAAAGAGCTATAACAAAACAATATTAAACCTCCCTCTCCTCGCACAAAGTAGTTAAAGTACGCAGCGCTTCGGTACACGTCTACTCACGTCTGAGAGAGAGAGAGAGAGAGAGAGAGAGAGAGAGAGAGAGAGAGAGAGAGTATCTATATTTACATTACACATACATATGTGTATATATATATATACAAAGTAACAAGTACAAAAACACTGGTGCAAAATTATTTACCAACTATATACATAAGCGACCACACACGCACACATGCACACAAGCGCGCGCGTGCGCTATTGACATATTTACAAAGTTTATATTACATAGTTGTTTCTAGCCATCATCAGCATCGCTATCTTTAAATCTAAACGGTAGTGATAATCTGTGTGTAATATGGCGACGTTTACGGCATACGACACGACAAGCTTTGTACGTTGTACGGGTGATGACATTGTGGAGGGGTGTTCTTTGAATTGATTTGAATTTTTAATTAAGCGATGTATTACTAAACCACGGCATTTATGATTTTATAAGTTGACCTATTGAGTTTAAATTAATTGTTTGTAAGTTTTTAAAATTCAAACTTATCCCCTTCACTTTGCAAACAGTGTCCACCGAGGTTTTGGGATCCGCGGTACTCGTAGCCGAATAACTATAAAATTTCGGACCTCCGGAGACGAACGAGTTGATATAAGCGTTCGGAGCCACCGATATCAAATCATTGGTCATGTCACCGAGGAAATTACCTATCGAGGGCTTCCGAGCATCATCACCAGTACTCACGTAAATAACTAGTTAAGGGGCTAGGGACAATAGCCTCGTCACGAGATACCCAGTTCAAATATAACAAATCATCGTTAACCGGTAGCAGGCATTGAATTTCTTTGTCATTGTCGTACAAACACAACAATAGCTTCTCACGAGTTTGAATTATTTCCGTGTGCGTCAGGTTATCCAACTGACCGTATTTACCCCAGAACGAATTTAAACAAAGCTTATCAACTGAGTGTAAGCCCTGATTACGCGTAATGTTGCTAGCGTTCAGCCGGATACCTTCCACGCGCTCGTAATAATTTATGTATTCCTCGCGAGACGCTTCGTCGATACAGTGCTCGGGCCAACCGCTTGCCTCCTGTTTAATCTTCAAAAATGTATTTACATAAGCGGCAAACAGTCCACCCTCGCGTGTATCAGGATTGTACATTGTTGTTTTGTACGCCCAAATCATCGAAATCTTTAAGATTTTATAGCCTATATCTATTGCCTTCCGCACCTCATCCGACACCCAGGTACCGGTGAAAGCCCTGTCATCAGGGTTCTCATGAATGCACGAGTCTTGAACCATAGACTCTGTACACTTACGGCACAGATCACATAGCAGTTTCTAGTGCATTCGAACAGGTAGCACGGGGTAAAAGAGGTTCTTTGCTCGCTGTATCCACAAAATTTCGTATATTCGAGAACGTGAACGTTTGACGTTGGTATTCACGAGTTAAATTTTGCCGGATATCCCATCCCAACTCACGAAAATTTGTTTTTTCTCACCGTGTCCCTTTGTCCGTAAAACTTGATCAATCTTGAATTCTTTATTCTTCTCCACACGCTTCTCATGAATATTCGTCAATTCTTTGGGGTAAAAGAAACCATCGATAGGTTCGTCTTCGAGATCACACAACACATACACATACAAGCCCTGCCTACCATAGTATGTAAAACTTATTTGATACGGAAAATTTCTTCACTCCAATTTTTCTCGTAACCTTTTTCGAAGGTGTCTTTAGTTCTACTGATTCGAACATAATCTCCGGGTTTGTATTTATACGTTGTGAAACGTTTCTTTTCACGTTGGTTTACGGCACTAATTGTCAAATTAGTGTATAGCATGATTGTACGCATAAACCATTTGGTGTAGTATATCGATGTAACGATGAGTATTACGATGTGTGAAGTAACGCCACATCCGCTCCTTGAGAGTGGATGTGGCGAAAACGCTCGACAATCGAGGCTTTTACATTCGGATTACGAGCAACGCGAAATTGTATGTTTTCATCTTTGAGAAATTTTTGGAGTTGACCACCGAGGAATTCTTTTCCGCGATCGGTTTGTAGTGAAACAGGTGTACGACCATCGTTACGCTCGAGAATACGTTTATGGTAAATGCCTTAGATAACATCGCACACAGTTTTGTCCTGCAAGGGTTCGATCCAGGCGTATTTGCTGAGAACGTCAATTACCATAAGCAGGTAGGAGACGTCGTCGTTATAGCTTCTCAAAGAACGTAGATCCACGAGATCGACCTCCCAGACATCGTCAATATTTGTAACATTGTAATACAGTCGTGGAAAGACACGGTGCACGGGTCTATGAATGGTATAACTATCCTGCTGAGTCAGTCAGTCATACACGGAGTCTGCTTTATTTTTGCTACTGATTAAACACCGCGCACCAGCGTATCCAGCTGGATGCGAAGGATCATACTACACTTTTTCGAAAGTCATCTTTCACCGCTCGTTGTACAACTTGTTCTAAATCTTTATACACTTTTCAAACACTCTTATTACTTTTGTTTTCCGAAGTTTTGAAGAAATATTCCCGAGGGTGTATATCGTTGCCGTCGTCGTAGTCGTCGTGATACGTTATATTGTATGTCATGGTCATTATTCCGATTTGTCGAGTAAATTAAATCTCTGTGAAAACAAGAGAGAGCAAATAATCTCTACTACCCAAAATAAAGTTATGGGTATGAAAGTTTTTGGCACAACGTAATCGTTGAAGTTTTTTGATAACTATTACGTACTTCGAAATATAACATAGTTAGCCTTACTTTTTTAATGTTGAAAATCTTTGTGAATACACGTTGGAGTTCGTAAGCTTTGCTAGTTCTATGATAGATTAGTTTTTTTCTAAAGATGATATCATCCATATCTACATTTAGCATTTTTGTATGTATTAGGTGTAGTATTTTTTTAAATCTTGGTCGATTTTTTCTATAAAAAATTTATAAGTTGTAAAGTACAGTAGAATTGAAATGTTTCTGGACTAGACTTTCCTAACGAGAGCAGAGGAGAAATTCTAGTTGTTCTTGAAGACGTAGTTCCTTTTCATTAGTTCTCTTACAAATTTTGAAATTGTTGTAGATGCGTAGATCCAAATCTTCTATACAGACTTCTAAAGAAATCCATGTTTATTTGTATGCCAGTGTAGTTAATCGTTTGTAAACGCAGTGACCGCTTTCGTTGTAAATTTACATCTTATACATACATACTCATACATACTTATCTAATTAGATGAATATTTTACGGTGTTGCGACTGTCCGGAGAAAAGTCAAATAAACCCCACAGTTAATTCAATTCGAATTCAAAGTCAACTGATCGCAGCACTAACAATACAACAAATAATTATTCCACCATCCATCTTAAGGCTATTTTGTACAGACTCGGAACTTACAACTCTAACAAAAGTCTTACAAAATGCTGGTTGATCAATCTATCCAGTATTTTTTATCGGACGAAACTCAATTTTGTAATAGTTACTCAGAAAGAACGCCGAAGGTGCCATTCATAAAGTTATTTCTGAATTTGAATCATAGTCAGATTTGATTCAGAAAGATAAGTTAAGTTATGCGAGACGCTTGCTAACTAATATTTGATATAAATTACATTGCACTAACACAAAATAGACACTAATAAATTCATACTTGATACTAAGATATCTTTATCTTTACACCGTGATATAAAAATCACCAGAGATGACAAAGTGAATAGCACTATTGTTCAAAAGTCTATTGATTACATACAAAAATCTCTTGCACTCTTAAATGATGAAAATTATTTACAAGTTTATGGTAACTGATACAACAAAAATTGCACACACAAATCAGTTACTAGATGTCTAGATATCTGATATCGAGCGAAATTCATTAATGAAACTAACTATCATTACTTAAGACCTGACAATATAAATTTAGCTAGAATATACACTTTAGCAAAAAAGTACAAACTGAACATCCCAACGAGGCCAATAGCTTAGTCTATCAATTGTCCCACACACAAAATCAAGTGATTTTATTCATAAAATATTGACGAAGCGTATTAAGAGTCGATTCGTAATGTTAATGACAGTTCTTCTCTGAAGTCATTGGTTACGCAAATCATTTTACCTGCTTAATATATTTTAGTTTCATTAGATGTGACCTCTCTTTGAACAAATGTATGTTTACTATTAGTTTTGAATCGTCTTAAAAAGAAGGTATTTGTGTGGAGAGGGCAGTGTTATCATCGAATTAAAAAAGACTGAGATAATTATGTCTTTTACTTATTTCACTTCACTGCTTGAGAAGAATGTTGCTTGTCAGAACTTTATTACACTCTAGTTTTATTCACAAGGCACATAGACCACGTGATTTGCTCTCTCAAATCAAATTGGATGAACTTCAACAATTTTCAACACTCAGCATCCAAAATTCCAATTTACTATTGAGAATGAGAAAGATAATAAAACAAAGAAAAAGATAATAAAAGAAAGAAAAAGACAATAAAAGAAAGAAAAAGATAATAAAATACCATTCATGGATTTGTTATTAATTAGGGAAAATGAGATCATTATCACAGATTGGTGTCGTAAACTGGTCTGGTAGATTTATTCACTTTTTCTCTACTCATAAAATATAGGCATTATATACTCTGATATTGAATGGATCAACAGGCATGCATTCGAGAGTATAGAAATAGAGAAATTACCTGTAACAAGGTCGCACCACCTTAGGCAGTCAAATTAATGCGGCTAAACATGCTTTTGATATTTCTTGAATATTTGCTTTTGAATCCTTTTTAAACAAACTTCTTCTCATGGAAATGATTTGCATAAAAGAAGACAATAATTTCACAAATTTTAGAACTCGCATTAATAAGTTAAGCATTATTCATAATTCCATATTATAAATCGGAAAAATAACTTTTGTTAATCGATTACTCGTATATATTGATACATTCATACTTATTTTTTATTTCGACATGGAATGTACCATACTTTGGCAATAATTTAGCACAGTTTTAACAAGGTTATAAGTGCAATAGAATTTGAAATCTGCCCATAAAATATTGCTATAATTATATACGGCTTAGATACACCGTGATACGTTGACTGATTAATTGATCATCACTGTTACACATTTGCCACCGATTACTGCCTGTTATACCACACGACCGGCTTCTCCGGTTGATTCCTTTTGTGAAATGTGAATAAAATTGTATAATTCTCTTTTGACATATAAACTTATTGGTAATTATACTTAGCGTGTTTTCGTATACATTACTTTACTCAACATGACCGTTATAGGAAACACAAAATATCTGTTGCCATACATAACCTAACTTTTGCAGATCTCACGAAGCAATAAAAATCTGAACTTTTCAACTGGAATACCATGTTACGGAAAAGTTCTTACATTTTAGTAAATACTTATATACAATATATTATTTTCACTTAAATATTTTTATGATAATTTTTTTTTAAATACACGTACTACACAATTTGGACAAACGTTTTCCAAACAAATTTCTCATCATATCTCTGATAGAAGATATGGTTGGAGCTAACTATCTAAAGTCATATGATTATGTTTCACATTTGGTGCATGTTATCGCTGCGATGTCGAATATATAATTATTATTCATTTATATATTATTATTTTTGTCAACAATATTACAGCAATTCTAGTGAAACTTGTGAAGAGATTTCAGAAGAGAATCACAGTCGAAACGTAATGGAAGTTCTTTGACTTTTTCCGACAGTCATCAACGCCACACAATATCACTCTAATTCCGAAAACTGTATGCCATCTAAACGTGTTTCTCCTAACCACCATTATTAAGAGTAATTAGTTGCAAATATTCGAAAAATCAAATTGAATTTGGAGTAGAAACATCGAAAGGTAAAAAATGTCGATACGAAGGACCTAATCTGTTTATCGACGATAGGATACGAGTCTGATTATCAAAGGCAAGACCCAAATCTAACTGTCAGCAATAAGATTCAAGTCTGTTTTACAGATCGTAGGATCCATATCTGTTTATCGATGACATGACATCGTTTTTTATCTATGGCTGGTTGCAATCTTCTTTATCGTCGGTAAGGCGGAATCGTTTCATATTATGTAGGCCCCAAATTAATTTATCGACGGCAAGGCATAACGTTTTACCGGCAGCAGAGTGCAAGATATTTTACCAGCCGTTCGGCCCAATCTGCTTATCGACTGTACGTCTATAGCGTGCCTTGCCAACTGTATGCCCACTCTACATTACTAACGGTCAGTAACATACCCACGGTTGACAACGATATACTTCTCCGACCGCCGGTACATAATCTACCCATCTGACTGCTGGTATTCGATCTTTTTTACCGACTGTCGGTTACATGCCGATGGTCGACGAATTACAGTAGGTGTCGCAATTGTAATACGGTCGTGATTGTCTGTCTTCTAACATGAATGGTCCATTTAATGACATGTATAGGATTACAAGTTAAGAGTAACGTGTCATTAATGAATTTCAAATCTTTGTGTATATAAATGTATATAACGCCTATATTTTATGACTAGAGAAAAAGTGAATAAATCTACCTGACCAGTTTACGACACCAATCTGTGATAATGATCTCATTTTTCCTAATTAATAACAAATCCATGAATGGTATTTTATTATCTTTTTCTTTCTTTTATTATATTTTTCTTTCTCAATAGTAAATTTGAGTTTGGGATGCTGAGTGTTGAAAATTGTTGAAGTTCATCGAATTTGATTTGAGAGAGCAAATCACGTGGTCTACGTGCCTTGTGAATAAAAATGGAGTGTAATAAAGTTCTGCCAAGCAACATTCTTCTCAAGCAGCCATAACTACTATGTGATATAATATTGGAGCTAATGGAAAGCCCATAGAAAGCCCAGAAATTTGTTTGTAAATTTTATTATCAAAGTGAAATAAGTAAAAGACATAATTATCTCAGTGTCTTTTTTAATTCGATGATAACACTACCCTCTCCACACAAATACCTTCTTTTTAAGACAGTTTAAAACTAATAGTGAAGATACATTTATTCAAAGAGAGGTCACATCTAATGAAACTAAAATGTATTAAGCAGGTAAAATGATTTGCGTAACCAATGATTTCAGAGACGAACTGTCATTTACATTACGAATCGACTCTTAATACGCTTCGTAAATATTTTATGAATAAAATCAATTGATTTTGTGTGTGGGACAATTTATAGACTGAGTTATTGTCCTCGTTGGGATGTTCAGTTTGTGTATTTTTGCTAAAGTGTATTGTAACGTGGCAGAATATTCGAGCTACGTCCTCCTCGCTCGACGGCTACCCACACGATCACCCAGGGTTGTAAGGGGGATTTTCAGGTCTTATTTATTCTTTATTTTTATTTTTTTTTGTTGTTTCATTTTTTTTATACATATAATGCGAACGACACGACCGAGGAAGGGTCGGGGAGAGAGGAGGAGGATGATCACGCCGTATCCATCGATGGCTGACTGCGGGATTCGATATTTTACATTCGCCGATATTTTACACCTCTTCCTGTTGGGAGATACGGTCCCGCCCGACGTACATCCACCAACGATGCGCTGTTATCCATTGTCGGCTATCAGCTACTTGCAGCAGTCCATCCAGAGCTTGGGATCCATCTGCCGGACTAAGCTACTCTCTGCACTATTGGTGGCTAATTTATGCATTGTCCAGCTAAGGCGCTAGTCGCGGTCATCGTGTGAGGCAGGTTCCCCCAATTAACCGAGTCTAACGGGTTAAGAGGGGGCCATAGTTCACGGGCACGCGTGCCGAACGGACCTCGGGGCTTTTTCCCGGTGACCGTTGAGCGAACAAGGCGTAGCACATATCGTATCTGTGTCCCGCTCTACTTTTTGGCATCACGCAAACCATTAACGTGGCGAGGAAAAGAGGGTTGTCTTTCGAGCCCACATCGGAATATACCATCGTACGATCAGCCTTCGTACTTAAAGAAACCAGGGAGAGAATCTTTCAACATCCTTTTGAGGTTTCCCGGATTTCGAAGAACGTCACGGCAGCATCGTCCCGGTGAGCTCTCTTCCCTTCTACGGTCTTTTACTATTATTTTATTATTTTATCATTCAATTTGTGAACTATTAATTTCTTCGAGCCTGGTCACACCTGCGACTCTAGTACACTGCGTGCAGAGTAGTAATTTGTATCGGGAACCGCGGCGTTTATCGAGTGTACTCGCGAGATCGTGTAACCGGTAGATACCGGGAGAAAGTCATCGTATTATTTAATTGTATTTTGAGGACGGTTAAACCGTGCGCGCGTTAGGCCGTTATCCCGGTGTGCTTTGTATTTGTTAGCCTGTGTGTGTGGGATTGAAACGGAATAGACCGTGTCGCGGATTTTACCGAATAATCAACTTCGATTTATATGACTTAGTTTATTCCTTTTCCCTTATTTTATTGCCTTGGTTTTACTTTGACGGACGTACCGTTATTTACCATACTTTATTTATTCTATTAATCGTTTCTTTTCCTATTCTATCGAACCGTACTTCATTATTTTTCTTTCTCGTTTAACATTTGGAAGTAGTGCGAGTTCGGCCGTCGTCCCGTCTGTGGTATTTGGGCTTGAGGGACTTGTACGGTCGGTACCGTATCTAACTTAATTAAATTAATTGTTCGTTGTTCTTATTAGTACGGTTATTATCGTTAGTATTGTTTATTGTTGTTATTATTATTATTATTATTTCGGACGTCAGTCCTTTAATTAGGGTTTTCTCAGGTTTTTAAAAATAATTTGGGGTTTTATTAATCGTTACTCGTTCTCGACTTATTAGCCATTACTTGCTTGCGATTTTCAAGATAGGAGAGTTGAACTAGTCGAAGCTCGCGTACGTGACCGTCGGACGTCCCGTTGTTATGGTTCTTGGATGTATTTGGGATTAGCTCGGAATAGGCCGTATCGCGAACTGTGCGTTGAGACAACCGAATATTTGGCTATGTCGGTGAATATTGGTCGAGATTCGAAGCGAGCGAGATAGGCTATATAACATCTGCAGAGTATGCGAGTGAGAGGGTGAGAACGGGATAACTGCTGCCGTTGAATTAAAGATTGAAGTTAAGATACCGGACTGGATTTGGAAGATTGTTAAAAAAGGAGAGACTAATTTTACGGGACATTTTAGTTAAATTCTAAATTGATGTTTATTGGAGAAATAAAGAAGTTTGTAAGTCCCGTACCTGCTGTTGTTGTTTGAATCATTTACTGTTATTATTTTATTTATTTATGTAATATTTATTTAGCTAAATATTGTTTATTGTTTGTGTTTGGTATTTATTAACAATGTCTTATTATTGGACTTTGTTCAGTAATTCTAATGAATTATTTTAATTAATTGATTTTATTCATATTTTATCTTTGACTAATTAGTGACTTGACAGTCCGAACCACCCACTCTGCCTTGAACAGCTGTAGCTAGCCTGGGTTGAGTCTGGCCTACCATCTCGTTATTTTTCCTTCCGGCGCGTAAGCGCCTGGCGCCCATCTCGTAAGAGAAAATAAAAAGGAAGGAAAAACAGCTTGGGCCAGCTATAGGTAACGTGGTGCGTTGAGGCACAAATTTACCGTTACAGTATATTCTAGCTAAATTTGTATTATAAGGTCTTAATTAATGAAAGTTAGTTTCATTAATGAATTTTGCTCGATTTCAGATATCTAGACATTTAGTAACTGATTTGTGTGTGCAATTTTTGTTGTATCAGTTACCATAAACTTGTAAATAATTTTCATCATTCAAGAGTGCAAGGAATTTTTGTATGTAATCAATAGACTTTAGAACAATAGTGCTATTCACTTTGTCATCTCTGGTGATTTTTATATCACGGTGTAAAGATAAAGGTATCTTAGTATCGAGTATGACTTCATTAGTGTCTATTTTGTGTTAGTGCAATGTAATTTATTTCAAATATTAGTTAGCAAACATCTCGCATAACTTAACTTATCTTTCTGAATCAAATCTGACTGTAATTCAAATTCAGAAATAACTTTATGAATGGCACCTTCGGCTTTCTTTGTGAGTAAGTATTACAAAATTGAGTTTCGTCCGATAGAAAATACTGGATCGATTGATCAACCAGCATTTTGTAAGACTTTTGTTAGAGTTGTAAGTTCCGAGTCTGTTCAAAATAGTCTTAAGATTGATGATGGAATAATTATTTGTTGTATTGTTAGTGCTGCGATCAGTTGACTTTAAATTCGAATTGAATTAACTTTGGGGTTTATTCGACTCTTCTCCGGACAGTCGCAACACCGTAAAATATTCATCTAATTAGATAAGTATGTATAAGTATGTATGTTGTAACGGTAATTTTTATCGTTTACAATTATTTTTATTTTTCGTGGGAAATTCGGGCTCAGACACAGTACTAATTAATATGAGGCTTCAAGGTGTGCGAGAGTAAGGTTTATTAACAACGTGAATAATTTCATAACATGTTATTTTACGATTTCCGGCCACTAATACCTAGGATGGTGCATTGAAATTCGGGAATTCCGGCGATTATTTTTATATTATTTCGTCTTATGCGTGCGCAAATTCTCAGTATCCTCGGGCTCGAGTCTCTGATACGTGTCAATACGTTAGTATTGACCCAGTAACTTCAAACACGCACACACACAGCCACTCGCATCGAACTTACTCCTTGACAGAATGTATCAACTCTGTTTACAATGCTTTCTCTGTCACTCTTGTTTCACATTCTCTCTTTCTCTCTTCCACTCACACAATCGGACAATTTCTGTTTATACTGCCGGTTTAGAATCCACACTATTTAATTTTATTTCCTTACACACTACTCGCTTAATTCGATGAACTTAATTTCCTATGCCTGAATTTATCTCCTTAATCCTATTCTCTTAAAACTTACTCGCTTAATCGTATTACTTAATCCTATGCACCTACTCTGTTTACCTTATAAACTAGCTTAATTTTGACTATTTGACAATTTTCCTACTAACAACTGGTTATTGTTAATTATATAGTTATTTCTCGCCTGTCTTTTCCTTTCTTGCGGGCCTCTGGGTGTCACTCACTTGTTTTACTTTCTGGAGTGAACACAGACTCTACACTATGTAATTTTTGGAATGACTCCTGAATTTCCACTTTTTAATTAGAATTTTTCGTTATCGATTTGCTGTCCTCCAATGTTTAAGCTTTCACACTAAGAGAGTTTTTCTCTCCCCGGACCGACCTTTTATAGGCTTCCCCTCGCCTTAGCCCCTCTGCCAATTTTTCGTTCGTAGTTTTAAAATTTAACGCATTTCCTGATTCCGTCGCTAACCGTCGCCCCGCTCACCGCCTTCCCCTCGCCAACCGGCAAGGCCAGCTGGTCGCTGACCTCCTGTTTATGTCAGCGAAAGAATTCCGGAGGTGTGACGTAGTTACTTTTTCATACTCGGGTGTGATGGCCTAGTGCCCGCAAACCTCGGTACTTCTGTATCTATTCTAATTTCGCAGGTGTTTCTGCGTATCCCTCGGCTCTTTATACCGTTCGACATAATGAAGTGGGCTAGAGAGTGTAACTATGTTACAATGTATGACATGTAAATTTACAACGAAAGCGGTCACTGCGTTTACAAACGATTAACTACACTGGCGTACAAATAAACATGGATTTCTTTAGAAGTCTGTACAGAAGATTTGGATCTACGCATCTACAACAATTTCAAAATTTGTAAGAGAACTAATGAAAAGGAACTACGTCTTCAAGAACAGCTCGAATTTCTCCTCTGCTCTCGTTAGGAAAGTCTAGTCCAGAAACATTTCAATTCTACTGAACTTTACAACTTATACATTTTTTATAGAAAAAATCGACGAAAATTTTTAAAAATACTACACCTAATACTGTAACGTGGCAAAATCTTCAAGCGCTCCGTCCTCCTCGCACGACGGCTGCCAACACGATCTCGCAGGGCTGTAAGGAACAATCGCCGTACTCTATTTAATTATTTCCGTTTTTTTTGTATTTCTTTTATTAATTTGTACGACCGGACGGAGGGGAGCACCGCGTCTGCTGATGGCTGGCTTCTGGATGCGACTTGTTACACCGACTGGCTCTTTCCATCTTTATCCATTGGGAAATATCATTGTCCCGCTGGATGTTTATCGATTAACGATACGACGCTATCTGTGGCCGATCAGCACCTACTAGCAACGATCCATCAGTCGTTTGGGGTTCACCGGCCGGGCAGAGTTATACATCCCAAGGATCGGTTGTTAATTTTATGCGTTGTCCAGTTGAGGCGCTCCGGTGACACCGATTCCCCCAATTGACCGAGTTCAGACCGATAGGTGGGGATCATAGTTGACGGGCACGCGTGCCGGCAGGACCTCAGGGCTTTTTCCCGGTTACCGTCGAGCGAACAGGACATAGCAGCGAGTGTTATATCGTCCCGCTCTACCGTTGATTTCGTCAAAATCTATCACCACCTATCGTGGGTACCAGGGCATATCTTCCGAAACAACGAGGAATAAATCGAGGAGAAAATCTTGCGGCCCTATTTTGGGTTTTCCCGGATTTACGAAGAGCATCACAGCAGCATCGCCCCAGTGAGCTTTTTTTTTTAAGTTGGTTATTTAATGAAGGTCGGCCTATTTTATTGGATATAACCGTGGTTCATTTATCGTTATTTTGGTTCACGATACTTTCTCGATTTTGCGGCCGGCAAGGTGATAGTTGGGAGATTCAAATCAGTAAAGGCTTCGCGTACGTGACCTTCCGACGTCCCGTAGTTATAGTTGTTGGATGTATGTGGGATTAGTTCTGTGTAGGCCGTATCGCGAGCCGAATTGCGAGGCGACCTGTCAAGTTTACTTTGCCTGGCCGTGTTTTGGTCGTTTCCCGCAACCGTCTGAATATAGGTCATGTAGGGGAGAGAGTGAGAGTCGAGACGAATGCCGGGATAAAACATGCTGCCAGAATAATTAAGTTTATGAATTGTTAAAGAGTTAAGTTTACGGGATATTTTATTTATATTTTTCTTGGTCATTATTTTTGTTGGAGGACTAGTAGTCCTGGTAATTAAATAAACGATCTGCCGAGTGGCATTTGTAAATCCCGTACCTGCTATATTGTTGGTGTTATTTATTTATTTTATTTCCTGACATCTTTTACTGGTTATTGGTTTTATTTGTTTAGATTGATTTTATTTTATTAGCGAATCTTATCGACTAATTCTATGTATGAATTTTATGAAATAACGACTACCTTGACAGTCCGAACCACCCACTCTGCCTCGAACAGCTGTAGCTAGCCTGGGTTGAGTCTGGCCTAACATCTCGTTATTTTTCCTTCCGGCGCGTAAGCGCCTGGCGCCCAATTCGTAAGAGTAAATTAAAGGAAGGAAAAAAAGCTTGGGTCAGCTATAGGTAACGTGGTACGTTGAGAAGCAAATTTACGTTACAATACATACAGAAATGCTAAATGTAGATATAGATGATATCATCTTTAGAAAAAAACTAATCTATCATAGAACCAGCAAAGCTTAAAAACTCCAATGTGTATTCACAAAGGTTTTCAACATTAAAAAAGTAAGGCTAACTATGTTATATATCGAAGTACGTAATAGTTATCAAAAAACTTCAACGATTACGTTGTGCCAAAAACTTTCATACGCATAACTTTATTTTCGGTAGTAGAGATTATTTGCTCCCTCTTTTTTTCACATAGATTGAATTTACTCGACAAATCGGAATAATGACCATGTTGTGCCGCGGAATATTCGACTCCGTATTTAGTATATTCGGGAACATTCCATAGTAAAGAGACATTGGAATGCGTTCAAGACAAGAAACGAAGTCCAATGCCCGATCGTATGAACGACCCCAAGAACGCCGACGCAGCATGAGCGACTCGCTTGGCGTTCGACGATAGGCTAACGCTAAAATTGCGAATTAAGGGATTTTCGTGAAGACAGTTAGCAACTGCTTTACGAAAGGACAGAATTAATTTAGACTCAACGGAGAACGGTTGGTTCCTCGTGAAATTCTCAGAACAACGCGTAATTGTACTTTCTTACTTTGACTTTTAAATAGACAACCGAAAGTTACCGTTGCCTATAATAAATACTTCCTTTTACATAAATTCGTGTTTTCATCGATAACTCGAGATCCATCTCCTTATCGGCAAATGATCCCAAAAATAATAACTTTTTAATATTATACCGAATACCGAATAATCTAATTACCCGGTACCGGCATAACATTTGGTGGCAGCGGTGGGATCTGCCGAAGTTAAGTGATTCGCGATTTATTAGGACAAAAGTGTTTTGGACAAAGTGAAGAGCGACACTAACGTGACGACTACGACGCGTGCAAGGACACCAGTGTAGTTCGTGAAAATCCGACTAATCTAACGCGAAGCCGTGAAGTGAACGTCGGTGCGGAGTGACGTATCGGTCAACCGTTTACAGTCCCGATTGACGGTGTCACGTCAAGTCGCGGAGAACCGCACAAAGTGTGCAACCGAGTACGCACAGCAGCTACTCGAAAAGAAGCCGTCACGCAACCATTGGCGACGCACCAAGGACGAACCCAGGAACCAACGAAGATACGGGTCAACGGTACCAGGAAGGATAACTGGACCAGCCTTCGAGGGAAGCTACGAGACAACAGGTCTACAGCACCGGAGGAACTGCACCCGAGAACAACAGTATGGAAAGAACCGTCTACCAGATCATCTTTCTGTAAGTAACGGTTACTTTATACTTATACATTGTAACGTGGCAGAAAATTCGAGCTGCATCCTCCTCGCTCAACGGAAGCCTACACGATCACGCAGGGTTGTAGGGTGGATTTTCAGGGCTTCTTTATTCTTTACTTTTATTTTTTTTGTTGCTTTATTTTTTTTATATATACGTATAATGCGATCGACACGACCGAGAGAGGATCGGGGAGAGAAGAGGAGGAGGATCACACCGTACCCATCGATTGCTGGCTTCAGGATTCGATATTTTACATAAGCCGATATTTTACGTCTTTCTCTGTTGGGAGATACAGTCGTCCCGCTCGACGTTCATTTTCAAACGATACGCTGCTATCTATCTGCAGCTATCATCTACTTGCCGCAGTCCATCCAGCTCAGGGGATTCATCTGCCGGACAAAGCTACTCTCTGTATTATCTGTGGCTAATTTATGCGTCGTCCAGCTAAGGCGCTAGTCGCGGTCATCGTGCGACACAGGTTCCCCCAATTAACCGAGTCTAGCGGGTTAAGTGGGGATCATAGTTCACGGGCACGCGTGCCGGCAGGACCTCGAGGCTTTTTCCCGGTGACCGTTGAGCGAGGCAGACGTGACATTACTTATCTCTGTGTCCCGCTCTATTCTGAGACCGATCTATTCTGAGGCATCACACGTACAAGCTTATTACTGTCCACCATCGTTGAGAAAGGAGGAAATCGAGGAATAAATATCATATTTCCACGTCCGCTCGAGAATTCCAGGAGCACGAGAACATCGCTTCGTCATCGTCCCGGTGAGCTCCTCTCCCTTCTACGGTCTTTTGCTAATATTTTATTATTTTATTACTTAACTGGTGTATTTGAAATTTATCTGAGCCTGGTCACCCCTGCGATTCGAGTACACTGCGTGCAGAGTGTCAATTTGTATTGGGAATCGCGGCGTTTGATAAGAATAACCTCGCGATCGTGTAACGTATAGAAGCCGGGGAAAAGTCATTATATTAATTTATTGTTTCTGTTGACGAGTAAACCGTGCGCGCGTTAAGCCGTTATCCCGGAGTGCTTTGGAATTGGTTAATTAGTTTGTGTGGGATTGGAACGAAATAGACCGCGTCACGGATTTTGTCGAATTGTGGGTTTTGGAGGTACACGAGTTGGTTTGAGTTTCTTTTCGTTTGAATGTAGAAGGTCGTGCGCGAGTTCGCCCGTCGTCCCGTTGTAATTTGGATGTAAAAGGGACTGGCACGGGGTAGACCGCGTTGCGTATCAGTCAAATTAATCGGCATTTCTCTGTTTCATTTATTTATTTATTCGTTATTTATCTATTTATTTTGTTTATTTGATTATTTATTTTTTTATTATTATATTATGATTGTGTTGACGTTAACCTAGAATCGCGGAGAGCGTAGTCGGCCGTCGTCCCGTATTTTAGATGTGGATTCAAGGGATTCGTACGGTCCGAGGCGTATCTCGCGTAGTTCGATTGTTTGTTACGTTTTATTATATTTCATTCCACAAACTAATTATTGACTGACATTATTATTCTGATGTTAATTATTTTATTATCATTATTATTTTGGTTATTATTTAATTATTAGTCGTCATTTATCCGTTATTTTATATCTTATGTACTGCGGAAGATCCCTGGGTTTATGCCTTTTACGTGATATATAAATCTCAGGATTGAAATATAGAGCCGTCGGTAGCTTCGCGTATGTGACCTCCTGGCGTCCCGTTGTTATGGTTTTTTTTCGATGTATGTGGGATTAGCTCGGGATAGGCCGTATCGCGGACTGTGAACAGAGACTACCGAACGTCGAAAATTCATCGATAAATATTGTTCGAAATTCGAGGCGAGCGAGACAGGCTATACAACATCTACAGGGTATGAGAGTGAGAGAGAGAGAACGGGATAACTGCTATCTCCGACTTAAAGATTAAAATTAAGATATCCAACTAGCTTTAGAGAATTGTTATAAAGAAGAGACTAATTTTACGGGACATCTTATTTGAATTCTAAATTGGTGTTTATCGGAAATGAATAACTAGTCACCAGAAATAAAGAAGTTTGTAAGTCCCGTACCTGCTGTGGTTGTTTAAATTATTTACTGTTATTATTTTATTTGTTTATTTATTATTTATTGAGCCGACTTCGTTCATGGTTCTCGTTTGGCTTATTTATTGACCATATTTTATTTTTGACTAATTAGTGACTTGATAGTCCGAACCACCCACTCTGCCTTGAACAGCTGTAGCTGGCCTGGGTCGAGACTGGTCATCCAACTCGGTATTTTTTCCTTCCGGCGCGAAAGCGCCTGGCGCCCATCTCGAAAGAGAAAATAAAAAGGAAGGAAAAAATAACTTGGACCAGTCATAGGTAACGTGGTGCGTTGAGGCACAAATTTACCGTTACAACATATAGCCGATAAACTGAAGCCAGATAGGAAAAATAATTTGGAATATTTTGGAAAAAATATCTCTTGAGATTTTGTGGGAATATTTTTAAGTAGAGTTCGCCGCGAAATTAGCGAATATGTCAGATCCTAGAGGAGCCCGACCAAGAAATAAAGGCAACTCGCTAGAGACGACGTTGCCCTGCGAAGAGGTAGACCCCACAGCTGGATTAGCCGCGGCCGTAGGGGACATAGTTTACGAAGCGCGCAGGGCGCTATTTGGGCTCTCGCCGTAGGGGCGAATCCCTTCGACCAGACAAGGGGCCCTGGCGGACCGACTGACGGCCCAGTTTAGCATAAACCCACGTAGGGGTGCGTCATTCGGGGATTTCGACAGCGACGCTAGCGACGACTTGCTTAATATGGCCACTGGCGAGCAAACGCCCGAGCACATCACCGAGGACATGGAAGAACGGGAAATAGAAAATATGCGAACAATAGATCGCGTAGGTTTTTCAACAGCTACCGGTACGACAGCCCGGTCGGTACCAGCAAGAGTACGCGATCGGTTGGAAGCGGTGGATCGAAGCCAACGCGAGTTGGAAAGAGCTCGACACCAGTGCAAAAGGCTGCAGCGCGAGCACGATCGAGGCCAACGCGAACTCGATCGCGAGCTCAGGGAGGCCGAAACACCGTCAGCAAGACGGAATTTGGCAGATACGCTAAACGAGGTTGGAGCAGACGAATACGAACTCATCCACTCCTTACGAAAGCAAATTGCCGAGCTCCAGCGACGGTTAGGAGGAGCAGGAATGGAGGACATCCCGCCCCCTGCACTGCCTCCGAGACGCACGTGGTTCGAGGAGACGCAGAGGCTCTCAAATATGCTCAGCCTCAGTCTCGGTATAAAAATGGTAAAAACGTTCGACGGCAAAGATTCGAAGGCATTACCGCTCTTCTTAAAATCCTGCGAGACGATATTCCGCAGGGTAGCAGAGGAGGAGCATGACACCCTCCTGGAGTTGATAGTCATGAGTAGGCTAGAGGGTGCAGCAGCAAGACAACTACAGCACAAAACCATCAGTACCATGGCGCAACTCAGGAGCGGGTTGGAAGCGTTGTACGGACAACGAAAGTCCCTGGCCGCGCTGCAAATGGAGTTCAGCTCCCTCCGGCAGGGACAGAACGAGGACATCGCCGCCTACGCGACAAGGACGGAAAGGATCACGGTAGACATCGCCGAAATACTCTGCGAACCATTGCAAACAGAGGATCAAAAGATCACCGTCGAGAGCGTCACACGACGAAGCGCACAGGCCAACTTCGAAAACGGCCTGCACGGCCAGGTGCAAGTGCTGGTGCGTGCTAGAAATTACCAAACACTGCACGACTCTGTGGCAGGGGCCATAGAGATAACCAACATGGTACAGCCAAAGGGAGGGGTAGGTGGAGTATTAAGCCACCCCAGAAGGTCCCAAGGCGCATCACCCCGGCAGGGAGAAAATTGTTTCACCTGCGGAAAAACTGGACACATGGCTCGAGACTGCACCCAGAATACGGGACGAGTAAGCCTACCAGTACCCAGTGAAAACAAGTCAATCCACAATGTGGAAATAACCTGCAATTACTGCCAGAAGAAAGGCCACATGTGGAAGGACTGCCGGAAGAGACTGTCGCAGAATAAAAGCGAGCCAACGCAGCCGCCCCGACAGCCAAGAAACGCAGGCTACAAAGATGCAAAAAATACGGTAACTGCGGGGCCAGATCCAGCCACTGCAGGCATGAGCACGCTGGGCGCACTGAGACTGAATACGCTAACTGTCCAGCAGAGACCTACGTGCAAGCAGAAGAAAACAACGCTGCAGCTTCTACAAGTAACGCTGCCGGCGTCGAGTGCCACCGCCAGCGACTTCGATATCGATGCACCGATGGCCACGACCGGGGTACTCACCCTCAAAGCGGACACCGGAGCGCAGTGCAGCATAATCAAGGAAGGCTGTCTCAAGCCCGAGACCATGGTGAGCAGGTGCTCCGTGGAATTACAGGGTGTGGCGGGCGAAAAATTCACCCCCCTTGGTATAGCTAAAATTGTACTCGAGACACCGGCTTTAAATGTAGAGCATTGGTTCTACATCGTTCCGAACAATGTGCCGCTGAAGGTCAACGGACTACTTGACATGGACTTTATCAAGCAGCATAAGGCGGACATCCTGCATGGCGAGATGCTCAAGTTGTATGGGCACTGCATGCCGCTACGGGACAGCGCGATATATTCGTCACCACGCGGTAAAACTGCCGCCACGTGCAAATACATAGGCCTGCTAAAAAAGATAAATCTTCCTTCCGGAAACGGGTCTGACATGGATGCCGCCAAGCAAAATACATTTGTCAGACTACCTACAAGGAGCGGGATCGCCCGAGGCATCATAGAGAGACCCCGTGTCACACCGTCAAGAATCAAAAGAGTGAGTTTAGAAGTTTCTAAATGCGACGGGGAAGTGCAACAGCCGACGGTGACATGCGAGCCGTTGGAGATAGCGAAGACCGTACGTAGCCGCCAGGTCAAGGCACTGCGCGTTAGCTCAGAGAGCACGGGGAAGAAGGCCAAACGGTTTGCGCAGCGCCAACGGAAGCCCGACTTGGTGCCCCCCAGCAGTAAAAAGCAAGCAGCTCGCGCAGGAATAGTATGCGAATACAACGGTGTATTCCAACTACGAGGGAACAAGCGACAGCGCACGCACGAGGTGCAGTATCACGCACCCTTTAAGGTCGGATCGAAGGACCTAGGATCGCAACCCTTGCCTGGGAAGACCGTAAAATCGGGGCATGGGTCCGGTAAAATGCATAAAGCCGGAAAAAGAAATACTGATGCAGACGCTCTTAGTCGCATATATGCGACCACACGAGCCCAAGTGGGACAGGACAGAAAGTCCCACAAAAAAGAGAATGATAGCGCAATCGGGTATACGAACAGCCGCACAAAGCGGAGAGTCGAGGATACCCAAGGCAACCACTATAACTCGTCGGAGCGAGAGGCTAAACTCGCCCACGAGAAAGAGAAGTGGAGATGCCGACAGACAAAATGCTAGCGGAAGGAATAGCCCAGTCCAGCAGGAGTCAATGTAACGTGTCGCTGATGGTCGTGGCTAAGAAACCCGATGCCGCCGAAGTGAAGAAAATGCGCGTAGTGGTGGACTTTCTGAAGTTGAACGAAGCCACCATCGGAGACTCGTACCCACTGCCCAATATTACCGAAATATTAAACCAGTTGGGACGGGCTCGATATTATACGACTTTGGATCTCGCCTCTGGATTTCACCAAATCCCGATGGCGCAGGAAAACATAGAAAAACGGCATTTTCTACTCTGCGGGGTCATTTTGAATCCATTCAAATTAAAGAATGCACCACCGACTTTCCAGCGACTAATGAACTCCGCGTTAGCAGGACTACAGGGCGTCAAATGCTATGTGTACCTCGACGACATAGTAACACACGGTGTAAGAGCTACTCGCGATAATATGGGCCCTATCTCAATTCCGGCCATATATTTATGGTACCTATTTCACAGTAGTGACGGACCACCAACCGCTCACCTGGCTGTTCGGAGTAAAGGACCCAGGTTCGAGATTGATGCGTTGGAAAATTAAATTAGCGGAACATGAGTTTAACGTAGAGTACAAGGCAGGAAAGCGCAACACGAATGCAGATGCGCTAAGTCGAATATTCCTTACTACGAGGGCCCAAACGAGAGCGAAGAACGAAGTCCGTGAGTCGAAAGAGGACCGCACGACGGGGCAAGTAGGCACAACGAAAGACCGCACAAAGCGGACAGCCGAAGATACCCCGTATAGCCATGGTAGCTCGCTGGAGCGAGAGGTCGAGCTCGCCCGCGAGAGAGACGAGGACAGCAAGCGCCCGGGTACAGACAGCCGCACAAAGCGGAGAGCCGAGAATACTCCGGACCAGCCCAGCAACGCGGCAGAGAGAGAGGCCGCGCTGGTCAATGCGCCAGAAGAAGATAGAGCGATCCGCAGCGTGCATGCAGATCGCTCTACTGAACCCCACAGCCCCGCCGAAAAGCCGTGCGGTCGGGGAAGGGGCAGACCACGCAAGCAAGCAACGCAAGCCACTGGTAAGACTGCGAGCACCGCTGACAAGGACGAAGCGGGCCCAGCACAGCATGGCGGACCCGCGAAGCGCGGAAGGCCGCGAAAAGCAAACGTAGCAAGGCCGTTCGAGACAGAGAGCGACCCAACGGCGGAGCTAACGGTGGGCACACCGAGCGACGACACTGCAGACAGAGCACCGCAAAGTCCTGCTGAGGAAGCGAGGCACGGCGGGGTCCGTAGCCCACGAGTTTCCAGCGCGGACGAAGACAGCGTTATAAAAGAGTATAGCGACTGCCGCAGTGGCGTAGCCACTCCTTCTGCCGATGACCGCCAGAAAATAATTAGAGAATACCACGACATCCCCATAAGAGGGCATCAGGGTATACGGCGTACGTTACATCGGATTCGGACCAAATACGACTGGCCCGGCCTGAAAAGAGATTCAGAAAATTATATATCGTCATGTGAATTCTGTCAAAAGAATAAAATCAGGAAAAAGGAACGAGTGCCGATGGTGGTAACGGACACCCCATCGAGGTCATTTGAAAAAGTCGCGGTCGACATCGTCGGACCACTACCGGAAAGCACTTCCGGCAAAAGATACATACTCACGTTCCAGGACGCGCTTACCAAATACAGTGCAGCAATATCACTGCCGAACCAAGAGGCTTCGACAGTTGCTAGAGCGCTCGTTGAAGAATTGATCTGCCGACACGGAACACCGGAAATAATATTATCAGATCAGGGACGAACTTCCTCAGCTCGACCTTCAAGGAAATGTGTCGACTGCTGCGAATCAAGAAAATACAAACGACAGCCTACCATCCGGTGTATGTGTTGTGTGATCTCGAAGACGAATCTATCGATAGTTTCTTTTGCCCCAAAGAATTGACGAGTATTCATGAGAAGCGTGTGGAGAAGAATAAAGAATTCACGATTGATCAAGTTATACGGACAAAAGAACACGGTGAGAAGAAACAAATTTTCGTGAGTTGGGATGGGATATCCGGCAAAATTTAACTCGTGGATACCAGCGTCAAACGTTTACGTTCTCGAATATACAAAATGTTGTGGATACAGCGAGCAAAGAACCTCTTTCACCCCGTGCTGCCTATTCGAATGCACTAGAAACATTTATGAGATCTGTGCCGTAAGTGTACAAAGTCTATGGTTCAAGACTCGTGCATTCATGAGAACCCTGATGACAGGGCTTTCACCGGTACCTGAGTGTCGGATGAGGTGCAGAAGGCAATAGATATAGGCTATAAAATCTTAAAAATTTCGATGATTTGGGCGTACAAAACAACAATGTACAATCCTGATACACTCGAGGGTGGACTGTTTGCCGCTTATGTAAATACATTTTTGAAGATTAAACAGGACGCAAGCGGTTGACCCGAGCGCTGTATCGACGAAGCGTCTCGCGACGAATATATAAATTAATACGAGCGCGTGGAAGGTATCCGGCTGAACGCTAACAACATTACGCGTAATCAGGGCTTACACTCAGTTGCCTAAACTTTGCTTAAATTGAGTCTGGGGTAAATACGGTCAGTGGGACGACCTGACGCACACGGAAATAATTCAAACTCATGAGAAGCTATTGTTGTATTTGTACAACAATGACAAAGAAATTCAATTCCTGCTACCGGTTAACGATGATTTGTTATATTTGAACTGGGTATTTCGCGACGAGGCTATTGTCCCTAGCCCCTTAACCAGTTATTTACGTGAATACTGGTGATGATGCTCGGAAGCCGTCGATAGGTAATTTCCTCGGTGACATGACCAACGATTTGATATCGGTAGCTCCGAACGCTTATATCAACTCGTTCGTCTCCGGCGGTCCGAAATTTTATAGTTATTCGGCTACGAGTACCGCGGATCCCAAAACCTCGGTGGACACTGTTTGCAAAGTGAAGGGGATAAGTTTGAATTTTAAAAACTCACGATCAATTAATTTTAACTCAAAAGTCAACTTATAAAATCATAAATGCCGTGGTTTAGTAATACATCGCTTAATTAAAAATTCAAATCAATTCAAAGAACACCCCTCCACAATGTCATCACCAATACAACGTTCAAAACTTTTCGTGTCGTATGCCGTAAACGTCGCCATATTACACACAGATTATCACTACCGATTGAATTTAAAGATAGCGATGCTGTTGATGGCTAGAAACAACTATGTAATATAAACTTTGTAAATATGTAAATGGCGCACGCACGCGCGCGCTTGTGTACATGCGTGTGTGTGCGTGTGCGTGTACGTGTGTGTGTGTGTGCGTGTGCGTAGGCGTGTGTGGTCGTTTATGTATATGGTTTGTAAATAATGTTGCAAAAGTATTTTTGTACTTGTTACTTTGTATATATATATATGTATGCGTGTAATGTGAATATAGATACTTTCTCTCTCTCTCTCTCTGTCCGCGCGCGCGCGCGCGCGCGCGCGCGCGTGTGTGTGTGTGTGTGTGTGTGTGTGTGAATGCGTACGTTTATGTATACAGTTTTGTAAATTATTTTTATTCTTTATAAATATTATTGTAGTTTGTATATATGTATGTGTGTAAAAACGATCAAAATATGCGGATTTATTTATATAATTTTGTAAAATATTAATAAAAACACGTATATGCAAACATGTACAGAACGATTTGGAATTACTATGAATAAATTCGAAGCCTCGTATTTTCTGTCTTGATATTATTCAAAAGTTCTCCTAGCATGTCACACGCATTTTTATATTCAGCTAGGACAGGTATCAAAGAGACGTCAGATGTATATATAATCGTAACAGCTGCGAAAACCTCAGTTAAAAACGAAACTGCTTGATGAAAACACCTTTGCCTCTCTTTCCAACCATAATGAATTGCCGTTATACTTGTGATTGACTGCTACAAGGATCCTTGGAATCTCACCAAAGCGGTGTACTATTACGGTACAACGAATCGGGTATGAAAACACGTATTAGCAGTTCACCACCATTTCGCCGTAACTGCAGTTTCTTATACGAAAATGTCAAAATAAAACAGCTTTTTATGGAGCTAAAAAATAACGAGCGTTTTTATTTACCGTTGTTATGAATAGTAGTTTCAACGAATCAATTTTTTTAAATAACAAATATTTTTTTAAAACTATGGATCGGGCTCGGTTATCGACGGTTGAGCATGTTTAACCGGTTGATGGGGTACACAATATTATTTACCGTAAGACCCAATCTACTTATCTTCCGTAAGTCCGAAATTTGCTTTAGCGATGGTCGGCTACATACCGACGGTTGACAACCGATCTACTTTACCGATCGCCGATATATTTTCTACAGAGTGTCTGCCAATATTCCATGTACTTTACCGACTGTCGGTAACACGATTACCAACAGTAGATGGCGCATCGGTAATTAATTTTCTACTAGGCCGGCTACTAACATTCCATCTACTTTACCGACTATCGGTAACACAATTACCAACAGTAGATGACGCATCGGTAATTAATTTTCTACCAGACCGGATACCAACATTCAATGTGCTTTGCCGACTGTCGGTAACACGATTTCCAACGGTAGATGGCGCATCAGTGATTAATTTTATACTGGACCGGCTTCCAATAATCAATCTACTTTACCGACTGCCGGTTACACGATTACCAATAGTATATGGCGCATCGGCAAGTAAGTACGGGTCAAAATCCGTCAGATGGCGCTGCGACGCTGCACCAATCAGAACACTAGGATAGGCGGACTGGGGGTTGTGACTGCTGGGAACCAATCAGGGATATGGTGGGGGTGGTGGGGATGGTGGGGGTTGTGGGGGCCCAATCAGGAACGGGCGTGGGGTAGTGGGGGCAGACACGCCCCGTTCGCACCCAAGGAACAACTAATGAGAAAGCAGCACGGGGAGGGGGTAGTAGGGGGAGGGGGCGGGGCTAGTCTAGACACGCCCTGGCGCCAGGCGGCCACGCTCTGTCTCTCTATAAAGGGCCTCTTCTACTTATGTTGATTATTGTACCTAGGGAAAACGTTATCTATCCGAATTCGATAGAGACGAAAGTAAACTGTGTTAATAAGGAGACTTGCCTTGGCTCCACACGGGTGTCTGTGCCGACGAAACGGGCAGCGCTCGTTGGAGAATTAAGATAGCTTAGCTCAAATTTTTTGGGAAAACATGTACCTATGGAAAGTACAGAAACTACTTAAGATTATGAAAATTATGTTCAAGAAGAAAACGTCGTTAATTCAAATTCAATACAAACAAAAATATCGGCAGAAGATAGCGAGTCAAATTGTGTTAATTATGTGGGTTGTTTAAGCTTCACAGAAGTAACTGTGCCAACTAAACGGACAAAACTTGTTGGCGATATGCGAAAACTGGATCCAGATTTTGTAAGGATATCGGTGCCTATGGAAAAGAGAGAACCCTTTAAAGATGTCAATAATTACAATGGGGAATTTAGAACAAATACTCCGGGAAAATAGAAATGTTGAAAAAATCGAATCTGTAAAAGTTAATTATTCAGTTTTTTCCAAAGCATCAGAGTCAATATAGCCAATATCACTCGCGAAATTCAACCATTTATTCGCGAAAAATCATGTGACGTAATATCAGAATCGGTAATGATCGACAGGTATATACAAATTAAAGAATTATTGAGACTCGTCGAATTGAACGAAGAAGAAAAAGCAAGTATTGAGACGCTTTTAAAGGAAAGCGCACATTTATACCAAAGCCCAGGAGATACGTCGACGTGCACCACTATATGGAAACATCGCATTCCTACTCCTAATGATCTTCCCATTAACACTCGCGGCTACAGATGGCCAGAATGCACTAAAGAAGATATAGGTAAGCAAATAGAGGATATGCTCGGTAAAGGAGTAATAATACTCTCTACCTCACCATACAATTATCCTGTCTAAGTCGTTCCCGAGAAAGCCGACTCTCAAGGTAATAAAAAATGGAAAGTACTGTTCGATTATCGATCGCTAAACGAAAAAACGATCGCCGACGCGTAGCCCATACCCAATATCAACGATATATTAGACCAAATAGGCGGTGCACAATACTTTTCTGTATTCGATTTAGCATCAGGATTTCATCAAATAGAAGTCTCTCCAGAGGATCGTCATAAGACCGCATTTACTACGCCACGTGGCCAATTCCAATTCGTTAGAATGCCGTTTGGCCTTCGGAACGCCCCTCCGACGTTTTAAAGAGCAATGGACCTCACACTAAGTGAGCTCCTCGGGAAAGGACTATTTGTTTATTTGGACGATATTGTTATTTATGCCTACAATCTCAAAGAACACGAGAATATATATCACGAATTAATTAAACGATTAGAAGCAGCAAATTAAAAATTACAACCAGATAAATGCGAATTTTTGAAAAGAGAAGTCGCATATATAGGACATATAATCGGGAATAATGGAGTTCGGCCCGATCCTAAGAAATTAGAAGTTGTACGTGAATATCCCGTACTTAAAAATGTTAAAAATATTCGCCAATTTCTGGGATTAACAGGTTATTATAGGCGGTTCATAGAAGGATACGCCAAGATATCGAAACCCGTCACGACTTTATTACGCAAAGAAAATACATTTGATTGCGGACCCGAACAACAATAGTCATTCGAAATTTTAAAGAATAAACTTTGTACGGCTCCAGTTTTGCGATATCCTGATTTTTCCAAGCCTTTTATTTAACAACAGATGCATCGGGTTATGCTATCGGTAGTATACTTTCACAAGGAGAAATTAACAACGATCATCCATGCGCTTACGCCTCGCAAGCTTTGAGTCTAGTCGAAGAACGGTACGACACTTACGGAAGGGAAGCATTGGCTATGGTGTACTCTATACTCCACTTTCGGCAATATCTGTATGGGTACCATTTCACTGTAGTAACCGATCATAAACCGCTGTTGTGGTTTCAACGGGCTACAGATGGAAACCTTAAAATCTTGTGCTGGAGACTGAAAGTCAAGGTCGGAAAAACTAACGTTAACGCCGACGGACTATCAAGAAACCCCATAGGGGCACTAACTACCAAAGACGATATTTATATGGTTCGCATGAATCCTTTAAAAGTATCTCGGTTATTGGAAGAAGATTCAGAAGAAGAGGAAAATCTAAGCAACGATGTTCCTGGAAATTTCGGTTATCTTAACGATGTAGAAGAATGCGACTGGGTACGCGAGTCGGCTGACCCTTCCGAACAGCTGGAAGACTTAGTCTCTTCATACAAATCACGAACCACTGGTCACGAAAACGAAATTTTTCAGCCGCCCTCAGCGAACAAGGTACCACTAGAGAAACCCTAGAGAAAAATAAAAGCTAATTGCCTCGGGAGACGTGCAAGAATAAAAACGTCAAAACTAAGAATAAGCAAGTGACCTACAGCATTGAGAATTTTTCTCTGTCATCCGACACCTCTGCAGATCGACTGAGTAACCAAACACATGTGCCGTTACCGATCCCATCCCACAATGATATGTCTCTTAAGAACAACGAATTTTCGATAAAAGCGAACGCGAAGACCATAACCCTCGAGAAAACCCAGACAGAACAGTGCAGGGAAAACATGCACGTGAACCCTTCGAAGGTAGCGAAACCTAATCCCCAGGCGACAGCATGTCCGACGTAGAGCCTGAGAACTTACTTATATTGCCTTCCACCATCCTGCATAAAACTACAAAGGGCAGAGTTATTGCTTCCAACGTTAAACAATCGCGATACTTATTTTACACTCGAAAAGTTAAGTTAGTTTATTTTGTTTCCACCAACTGTGAACATATAGACACTGGAGCTATTGCACTACAAGATAACGACAATTTTCCACACTTAAAGAATCTAGAATTAAAGAAAGCTCAATCTATTATGAAACGAGCTCACAGATTCAATATAGCTTTACCTATGACAGATAATTCTGGAGAAGGTCCCACCTTAATTTTGGAAAATATAGTAGAAGCTTTAAAAAGTGCTCGCTATTTAATTGGCAAGTTATCATTTCAAACCGTCAGTATTGCAAAATCAATTTTTATGTTAAATGTGCCATGGGAAAATATTATAACTCAAATTCGATTAATATTCGCGGAAAGCGACGTTAAAGTCATTATTTGTCACGGGTTAGTTAGACAGCCGCCAGTGGAAAGACAAAATGAGATTATTAAAGAAATGCATTCGTCAACCATAGGCGGACACAGAGGTATCAGTAAAACATATAATCGAATTCGTCACGTGTATTATTGGAAAAATTTAAAAATTGACGACCAATTGTATATTCCACGGTGATTACAATGTCAATAAAAAAAATTTGTCCGTGTAAAAACTAAACAGCCTATGATCATAAAGAATACTCCAGCAATTGCTTTTAATAAAATTGCAATGGATATAGTAGGCCCTATGCCAAAAACTAAGCAAGAAAATGAATACATACAATCCAAGATCAATTAACAAAATATTCAGTAGCAATCCCTTCACCTAATGCGAAAGCAGTAACGATAGCGGAAGCATTCGTCAAGCGATTCATTTGTTACTTCGGATCACCAAAAGCGGTACTCCTGACCAAGGTAGTCATTTTTTGAGTAATTTCTTAAAACAAATGGCGAAATTGTTCAAAATACGTAAAGTTAGATCTACGGCATTTAATCCTCATTCCAATGGATCATTGGAAAGATCGCATCATGCTCTCGGTGAATATCTTAAACAACTCACCACTAAACAAAATAATTGGGATGAATGGGTTGAAATGGCTATTTACAACTATAACACGAATGTATACGAAGGTACTAAGCATACTCCATACGAAATGGTTTTTGGCAAGATAACTCGTACCCCTTCTAGTATGCCCCCTGCCGAGATGGAAAAACTCGCCACGTACGATGAATATCTAACGCAATTGGTCACGCAAATACATGAAATACATGGTTTGGGACGACAAAATTTGATAGCGGCTAAAAAAAATTCCAATCGATATCAAGACAAAAAATATAATCCCCTTGATTTAAAGTGGGCGAACCAGTATTTTTGCTTAGAGGACCAAAACCAGGAAAACTTAGCGACCACTACACCGGTCGTCACGAAATAAAGACTATATTAGCGAACGGTAACGTACGTATTAAACTCCCAAACAAAGACATTACTGTACATTTGAATCGATTAAAGAAATCGAAAATTGCATTCTAAGATTTTTGAAAAAATTTCCAGAAACATATTTCGCATAAAAATATACGATGTTTATATGCTACGTACACATGCTGCACTTTCTTTTCTTTATCGTGTAATAATAAATACAGAAGGTACATAATAAAATTGATAAATGCGAATGAAATAACAGAAAATAAAAGTATAAATAAATATATATAATACGGGAGTAAATATAGAAACTACAATAATCACCAATAATACTCCTTATCTATTTTTCATGCATAAATAACTTCTCAACCGTTGCGTGGTAATATAACAGTACATATTGTAAATAAGAAGAAGAGTACCAGAACTGCATATGATGAATACAAAGGGGCGCTCTAGCACTACCATAAGCAAATTCGTTCAACATTTATCACCATTGGTAAAGGACTAAGACGACGAATTCGCCTTATATCCAAATACGCATCAAGAGCTATCCAGAGTAACGAGCCTAAACTATACCAAACACATACAAGCAGAGGGATCCGTACTACACACTACCCACACTATGAAGACCAGTGATACGAGAAATGAACTACCGTCACTCGAGCTATAGTTATACCAGATCTATAAATATTAAACCGGAATTTGCCCATAGATGGCCCTAGCTGTCAATGTAGTTACCGTCAAACCGCGTCATTCGCGCCATTTCCTTGTTAACATCTCTGACAAAGATTTTCAACTCACAACAATACAAGTTTCATACAGCAGCATAGTTTGTAATAGCGTTGAACATGTCGAATTTTGTGCCTGGAAACTACGATTTGCGGACAGCATTGATTTTCTGTTACCAATTGAAAAAAACTGCTGCAGAATCGCATCGAATACTTGTCGAAGCTTACGGTGAGCATGCTCTTGGTAAATCACAGTGCTTTGAGTAGTTTAAAAAATTCAAAAGTGGCGATTTTGACGTGAGAAACGAAGAACGTGGAAGACCACCGAAAAAGTTTGAAGACAGCGAATTGCAAGCATTGTTGGATGAGAATGACGCTCAAACGCAACAACAACTCGCGAATCAATTAAATGTGACACAAGAAGCCGTCTCCCTATGTTTGAAAGCCATGGGAAAGATCCAGAAGATGGGAAAATGGGTTCCACATGAACTGAATGAAAGACAGCAGGAAAACCGAAAAACCACTTGCGAAATGCTGCTCGCCAGGTACAAAAGAAAGTCATTTCTCCATCGAATTGTGACTGGCGATGAAAAGTGGATATATTTTGAGAATCCTAAGCGTAAAAGATCATGGGTAACTCCAGGCGAACCATCGACATCGACTGCAAGGCCAAATCGCTATGGACGGAAGACAATGCTCTGTGTTTGGTGGGATCAGAAGGGTGTGATCTATTATGAGCTGCTAAAACCTGGCCAAACCGTTAATACTGAACGCTACCGACAACAAATGATCGAATTGAATCAAGCTTTGCGTGAAAAACGACCAGAATATCAAAAAAGGCACCACAAAGTGATTTTGCTTCATGATAATGCACCATCACACACAGCAAAACTGGTCAAGGAAACGATCGAGGCGTTTAGTTGGGAAATACTATCGTATGCGGCTTACTCACCAGACTTGTCTCCGTCAGATTACTACTTATTTGCATCGATGGGACACGCACTTGCTGAGCAGCGCTTTACTTCTTACGAAAATGTACGAAAATGGCTCGATGACTGGTTTGCCTCAAAAGAGCAACAGTTTTTTTATTGTGGCATCCACAAATTGTTAGACAGGCGGGAAAAATGTATAGCTAGCGATGGGCAATACTTCGAATAAAATATTTTTTATCATTTTCATACAATAAACGTGTATTTTCTATACAAAAATTCCGGTTTCATATTTATAGACCTGGTACAATAGACTACAGTACCAAGAGATGCTTGAAAAGTAATCAACGTAGAACACGTTAATTACCATAACCGAATACAAGAAGTTAGACGGACAAATGGGCTACAGGACGACTATCAAATATAGTTATACCCTTCTATACCGGCAGAGCTGAGAAGAAGAGCGGGGAAGTCGGTATACAAGGGCACGACAGTAGATAGGGGCCAAGATAGAGAGACTGGTGGGCGTGGCCTCCCCTCTCCCTGCTGGCTTGTGATTAATCCCCCACCTTCTTACCCCCGCCTCTCTTATGCACCTGATTTGTCGCCCCACCATGAGCCCCCGACTGACGCGCCACCTAGGCGGCACGTGCGCCATCTGTCGGACGCTTGTTGCTGATGCGCCATCTATTGTAAATATTCGACAGGAAGTATGTTACCGACAACAGGTGAAACAGAGTGACTTACTGACAGTCGGTAGTGTAGATTTAGTATAGTTATTGATAAGTAGATTAGGTCTGTTACGTCTTGCGAGATCCTCCTTCTTCCTTTATCGTCTCGTAGGTACGAGCCGGTCACGATGAGCAAGCGAAGCAGCCGGGGTAGCTATCCTTTCCAATTGAGTCATCCCTGTGTTTGACAGTAGGGAGACACACCCGACCCCTCTTTGCGGCGGGTGGCGCCTAACTGGCATTAGTCATAATAGATACATTTTACGATTGCCTTTGCACCTGCCTTTTCCGCGAACTCCCCAATCGTGACACTCGACACTAAGGGTGAATAGAGATATGATAAGGTATAGGCTCAAAAGGAAAACTCTTCAACAAAGGTAAATAAGTTGAGTCATGTTAACATGGAGGGGGGGATAGTTAGTCATAGAACTAGACCAGTGACTCACGTCTTTCGGGAAGGGGATCCACCTCCCACGATGGTAAATAAACTGAGTCATGCTAACATGGTGGGGAGAATCAGCCTTTGAGGACGGGGGTTCGTAAACTAGAATAGCGTTTCATCCCAATTCACGGGGTTTTCCTAATCAATATTACCATTACAATCTAGGATATATAAGGAAGAGTTTCCACTGCACGGATGCTCAGTTTTCCATCACTATTGCCCGCGGTCGCGTCGCGTAACGTATTATCGCGAATAAACGATTCTATTTAACCGTAACAGGCCAGGGTGCCTCTCCTACGATATTGTTCTGAACTTTGTATATTTATAACTTGTGTTTTGTAGATTGTGTACGGTATAATTGTCCGGTAACATATAAATTAACGTGTGTCGTGAATGAGCTATTCTTCTAGACCGTAATAGGCTCAGTTGCCTTCACTACGATATTGTGCAAGACCTTGTGTGTACTTAACATGTGTTTTATGGGTTGCGTACGATACGCTTACGAATAAACAATACAATCATCTATCTGAATACGATCACCAAATATTTCTCCTTCCATCGCCAACAAAAAGGGCACGAGCCGAAGAGAACCACGTGCGAACAGAGATCGACAACACGACAAGGAAGAAGAACTACCACAAAGGAGGGCCAGTGTCAACAGTACACCTTCGAGCCCACCTCTATCCAAAGTTCACCAGGTAAAATTCTCCCATTTCTAATTGGAAAGGCAAGGTCTCCATCCCCGCTGTAAAGGGCTGCCAAGCCTTGACGCATAAGCGAGACCGACCGTGTTCGCCAGACTCTAAATCTTGGGCTCGACATAACAGGTACTACATGCGATACCACAGATTGGGCCCTACCATCGAAAACGAAGATTGTAGCTTGACAACGGTAAAAAGATTTGCGTCCGGTCGTGTCTTATCAACGATAAACATATTTCACTATTTAACACTAATTAAAAGTAAAATCTTTCGAAACTTCAAAACCAGTTACTGATATTAATAATAATAATAATAATAATAATAATAATAATAATAATAATAATAATAATAATAATAATAATAATAATAATAGATAAAAACATTTGAAGAACAAATATGTTTATTGACAATAGCATTATGTATACAGCTTTAATAACTTTAATTTAGATTAAGCGAAACATGGGATGACGACGAGACGGGGCAGCACATAATTAATACGAAGTCATACATCAGTTATCTTATCATCTACAATTAGTAAAATTAATTAATATCTTTATAAACATGTGTTATTATGTGAATTATTAAATACTACTTTTTAACTAGTTTGTACACTCGTTCTCCGATTATTATTCGATCGGATTTGTAGCTACTAGAGAAATGTCTGTAAGTGATTTTTCCACTTCATGTGTTATGAATGGAATACAAAATACCTTCAACTCCAGGAACTGTATATCGAAATATTCAATGAATGAAGGATTGACTCGATGGCGTACAGCCTCACACAGATTAGAGCTATTCTGTGTTAAGAGTTCTCTAACGCGCACTTGATCCACATTTTTGGCTAGCTCTTTAGCGGAAATATGAATAAGTAATTCAGCACATAGAATTTCGATACAGTTTTTCACATAAGAGGTCTAGCATTGGAGACGTCTTAAGCGCTCCGCAACACACACTGTTACGGCGCATAACCCGTCAAATGATTTCTTTTGCATCACTATAGCCGGTGAATAGATGTTCTTTTTCTTCGCTGGCGGTGGTTCCACCTGACTCTCTTCGTTCTGGTCAACACTGTCCTCAGTGGTTGGCTCATCAATGCACCGATCGAACACAATGGATTTGGACCTAAACGATGTTGTAAAGTATACCTCGAAGTCTCCAAATTTGAGGGTGTTTGGGGTACGGTGAGCGGTCCGCTTACCATAATTTCTATACTCCTTGAAATATGAGTGTATTTCCGGTAGTGCATCTTGTAGTTTACCCCAGGTAGTGATATCGAGGATGATCCCTCCCGATGAGTTATTATTCTGTTGCTTGATGATTGGTACGACATCGCTGTTTATACGCGGTTGAAGGCCCACACTTATCTTCTTTGTTTCTGAATTATTCAGATTGTATGTTGTACCGAGAAACAGTGGTATCTCGAGATTTTTCTTCTGATCGGCAGATATAAGCCGGTACATGGCGGCCACACCCATATCGGTGGAACTCATATTGAGCAACACGCGTAAACTTGATGAAAGAGATGGTGGTAGGAAATCTATCGCTGATAGTTGTAGTTTCTAGTGTGTCACGGGCCTGACTGCCGGTTAGCCCTTTCAACGATTCGTCTTATAGGTAAGTATCGATAACCATATTGTATATTATTGAATGAAGGGGAGAGGAAAACAGGTATAGAGCTTCCTGCGCGACCCTCTGCTAGCATCGTATTAGTCACATTGTAAACAGACTGTTTAGATGAATATTTAAATTATGTATGTTCGTTTTGACAATACAGCCTGATTCCAAAATGCAAGAGTCCAAGATGTCATATGCACTGTCTTGTAGACACACTGTGTAGGTGTATACATACATTAAAATTAGGGATACGCGGTCTGACAATACAGACTGCTTCCGAAAATGTAGAAGTAGGAAAGCTCGTATTTACAGGCTTGTGAACAGATGTATATAAAAATTGAAATAACGAATGCTCGCCCCACAGCTTGTTACAGAAAACGTAGGAATGCAAAGACTCGTATTTAGAGGGTTTTCAAAATGGTTACAACAGAATTGTGTAATGCAAAATACGATATGAAGGTATCTTTATGAATAGACACCAGGGACACGATGACCGTAGACTCTGAATATACCAGGTCACATCGTAGGCTTCAACTTTTACCATCCTTAAAAGAACTTTCGCTACCGTTCTTAGATTATACAGTGTATAGGGCGAAGAGTCAAAATGTATTTATAGCTAGAGAAGAGGGGGCTATGGTCAAAATATAAAAGCGAACGGAATCAAAATTTTCGTCTATTTCCGTGTTGAAACGCAGCAGTGCAACCATAGTTTTGTTTTTTCTCTTGTATTTTTTCAATTTATCTCGCTTTTTAAAAATGGTTTTTCCGCGTCGTTCACTTGCTTTTATTGCTTTTATTATACATGATCGACGATTGGTGCGACGGTATACGGTGCGGTGGTTTGCGAATATAGCGAACTTTCCGTTCGATCGGCTGACCGCGGAGTTCACTAGAGTGCTTCGTCAAGGTGGTGTTGAAGGAATCACTGTAGCCTTTAACAAGGGTGTCTTCTCCGGATCGGTGTTTAGACAACGTTTCGTTGTGGCGCATCTAGCGAGCCATGGAGGGATGCTTCACCCACCACTGCGAGACCTCATAATGAGAGTCGAACATTTTTATGGTGAGTAGTGAACACGTTTTGAATTATACCGAAAACATTAACTATGTTGAGAATTGTGTATTATGTTTTGAAACGTATATTATTGAATAACATGTTTACAAATAATATTTCTAATAGAAAATAATTTTCGTTACAGCACGACGCAATTTATCAGCATGAAGTGACACCATGACACCGACACAACGGGGGATGAAATAGATGTCGATGAAGCAGCGGCGTCTGGCACTATCGGTACCGACTAAATCGATAATGATGACAACGATAATGCAGGCGAACACGACGACGATGCCTACATGGGTGAGAACGACGACGATGATGACGACGACAACGTGCCTGTAGTCGCCGGTGAAAGTATCGACGACGACGATGACGACAACGACGACGACAGCGTGGAGGAGGAGGACGCGAACGAGGATAGCGCCACCGACGACGACGCCGACGACAGAGAGACCGCCGAGCTGGTGGAACAACAAATAATTCAACGGCCGTTCAACAGCGACGAGGCGTCCACGAAGTTTGAGGACAACAACGACAACGACGACGATGCTTCAGACAATGGTAAGCAAAAAACGTTCATTTACTTTTGTATATATATATATCAGGAGTACAAATTGAAAATGCGGGATTTTTTTCTATTTTTGAACGTTTATTCTGAAAAAATGGTAACAAATGAATTATTCAAAGTATTGTCCATCGGTACAAATTGAAAATGCGGGTTTGATAACAGATGGCGTTACTAACGCTATACGCATCAGGCAGTACTGTGACTATGTTCATGTCAAAGCTACGTCTTATAGCTTTAATTTTCAGTATGTGTCAATTTGTCGCAGTGTCAAATTCATAGTTTTTTTGAGCTCTCAATATGTCGAGTTTCGTGCCAACAAAACAGCATTTGCGGGAAGTTTTAATTTACTTCTTTAATTTGAAGAAAAGTGCTGCTGAAGCACATCGATTGGTCTCCGAGGCTTATCCGAGTCATGTTCCATCGGTTTCAACGTGCGAGAGATGGTTTGTGCGGTTTAGAAGTGGTGATTTTGACGTTGAGGACAAAGAGCGGCCGGGCCAAGTGAAAAAGTTTGAGAATGCTGAATTGGAGGCAATACTCAATGAAGACTCGTGTCAAACTCAACAAGAGCTCGCAGATTCATTGGGAGTGACACAACAAGCCATTTCCCATCGTATAAAAGCCCTCGGAATGATCCAAAAGCAAGGACATTGGGTGCCGTATGAGCTGAAGCCGAGAGACGTCGAGCGCCGTTTTTTTGCATGCGAACTGCTGCTCGAACGGCAAAAACGGAAGGGTTTTTTGCATCGCATTGTCACTGGTGATGAAAAGTGGATCCATTACGATAACCCGAAGCGCAAAAAATCATATGGTTACCCCGGCCATGCATCATCATCGACGGCCAAACCAAATATTCACGGCGCCAAGCTCATGCTCTGTATTTGGTGGGACCAGCTGGGTGTGGTGTATTATGAGCTATTGAAATCGAACGAAACCATCACAGGAGCACTATACCGAACTCAATTGATGCGTTTGAGCCGCGCACTCAAAGAAAAACGGCCACAATACGAGCAAAGACACGACAAAGTAATTTTGCAACATGACAACGCTCGGCCACATGTTGCAGCGCCGGTCAAAACATACCTACAAACGCTGAAATGGGAAGTCTTACCCCACCCGCCGTATAGCCCAGATATTGCTCCTTCCGATTACCACCTTTTCCGATCGATGACACATGGCCTAGCTGACCAGCGCTTCCATTCTTACGAAGAAGCCCAAAAATGGGTCGATGACTGGATAGCAGCCAAGCCGGCCGAATTTTTTCGCGACGGTATCCGTAAATTGCCAGAAAGATGGGAAAAAGTTGTGGCTAGCGATGGACAATACTTTGAATAATTCATTTGTTACCATTTTTTCAGAATAAACGTTCAAAAATAGAAAAAAATCCCGCATTTTCAATTTGTACTCCTGATAGTAGTAGTAGTAGTAGTAGTAGTAGTAGTAGTAGTAGTAGTAGTAGTAGTAGTAGTAGTAGTAGTAGTAGTAGTAGTAGTAGTAGTAGTAGTAGTAGTAGTAGTAGTAGTAGTAGTAGTAGTAGTAGTAGTAGTAGTAGTAGTAGTAGTAGTAGTAGTAGTAGTAGTAGTAGTAGTAGTAGTAGTAGTAGTAGTAGTAGTAGTAGTAGTAGTAGTAGTAGTAGTAGTAGTAGTAGTAGTAGTAGTAGTAGTAGTAGTAGTAGTAGTAGTAGTAGTAGTAGTAGTAGTAGTAGTAGTAGTAGTAGTAGTAGTAGTAGTAGTAGTAGTAGTAGTAGTAGTAGTAGTAGTAGTAGTGGTGGTGGTAGTAGGTTGTCAAACACGGTAGCAGGCGGTAATAAACGTAGTCGCAACGATAACAGCATTGAAAGCATTAACAGGGCTAATGAAATCATCGGTGAATCCCACCTAGACGATGTTAACATCACGTTACCACCGGCAAATCGTTTTACAATCGTTAACGCTGAAAGAAATCGATATTTAAAGCGTTTTGGGGTTTTAGCGCGGGAAGTTGATCTCACGTTAGTGACACCTCCTACATCTACAAATCCTATCACATGGGTCCGAAATGCAGTGAGCGATATTTATCATCATTTTGTTAAGGATCGTGATGATACGGATTTGATAGGTGTAGGATTGGTCACGGATGAGATGGCTGACAGTGGAGCGGGGTTATCGCTCAGGCCTATATCACGGTTCACCGACGATCAGCTATGGGGTTTGATGTGTACCGTGAATCAAAGCTCAAGAGTGCTCGCGGCATATGACACGCTGCGATTCACTGTCACATACGTAACAGTACCGAGTGGTCGAGGGATACGTGGATCTATGGCGAAGAGCAAATCGGTTTATGTTATTCGAAACGACGACAATTTGTGTTTTCCACGGTCGATTGTTGTAGCCTGAGCGAACAATAAACACAGACGTGACCGTGGTGCAGCGTCGACAAAAGCCTGGAACCTTATAAGGCATAAGGCGTCGCCAGACCAGCGCAAGAAAGCACGTGCTCTTGTCGAAAAGGCTCGAGTGCAAATCCCTGCAGAAGGCTGTGGTATTTCGGAAATACAGCATTTCTAACGATACCTCACACCTTCGAGGGTTGCGATTGTAGTTTACGGTTAGGAGGCCCTCGGTAACGGCGAGCCGCCGATTTTCAATTCGTCTTTTGAAACAAGGGTTAATTGTTAATATCGCGTATAGTGCTATTTTAAAGCACTATTTACCTATTACCAATCTAATGGGTGCAGCGGGCGGTAAGAATTATTGTATACCCTGCAATAAATCTTACCGTCGTATCTCGAAGCATCGGTGCACAAGCAAGTGTCCCCGGTGCTTTTGTGTACCACTCTGCGTTACGGAGGTTGTCCCAACAGTCGACAAAGAGCTCGTACCTGGCTCTGTAGCGGTGACTACGCAAGCAGTAACGTCTACAGGACCGGTAAACAATAAGCGCTCGTGCGACGATTGTGGTCGCTCGTTCATCGGTGCTGTGTGTTGCCGCAAACCATCTAAAACCTCTCGAAAGACGTACCAAAGTCACGACGGGTGTACGAAAGTCTATTTGCGAGTTATACCGTATTTGTAAAACTTGTGAAAAACTCATTCGCAGAGTTCACGATGTACACAAATGCGGTGTTAGTTTTTGCCGGTTGTGCCGTCATTCGCACGGGTTCAACGATGCTATATGCAAATAGACAAACAGCGCAAAGGAAACGTGAACCAACCACCGTTGCAAAACACGCTGTAACGCTTTTATATTTTATGATTTTGAAACGCGTCAAGATAAGGTATATACAGGTACAACGGGTGATGCCCACGAGCACGTTATCACTCATTGTGTCGCACAGTTGTGCGAAATTTGTTCATCTGCAGGAGAACAGCAACCGTTAGACATTTGCGAGTGGTGCGGTGCGCGCGAGTTTGTTTTTAACAAAAATGCTGTTACAGAGTCCATAGATCTGGCTGTGCGACCTTCCACGAAATTTCGTAATATACTATGCATTGCACACAATGCCAAGGCATTCGATGCTCAATTTATATTACGGAATATCGTAGAATGGTGCAGGGATATGCCCACCCCAAGTATAGTTCTAACAGGTAACTCAATTATATCGATGATGGTGGGCCATACTAGTTTTATCGACAGCATTAATTATTTTCAGATGCGTCTTAGCGCACTGCCCAAGGCTTTCGGGTTTAACGATGAAATGGTCAAAGGCTACTTCCCGCATCTCTTCAATACAGAGATGCACGTGATTATAATGGTGTTCTCCCCGCAGCCAAGTATTACTCGCCTGATACAATGAGTGAGCGGGAACGGTTAGAATTTTACGATTGGTATACGGAAGAGCTTAATAAAGACGCGATATTTAACTTTGAAAACGAAATTGTTAAGTACTGTTATATGGATGTTGATATACTCCGTCGATGTTGCTATGAAATTCGTTCAATATTTTTATCTGTAGGTAATGTATGTCCGTTTACTGAAGCCGTAACAATAGCATCGACTTGCTCACTCGTGTACCGTCGTGACTTTCTACGACCGCAAACGATTGGTCTCATCCCTGCACAGGGGTATAGACGGGCGGGAAATCATTCGCAGCAGGCCGTTGACTGGCTCCTGTAGGTTGAGCACGAGCTCGGGCGTGAACTCATCCACGCGGCCAGGGATCGTGAGTATAAATTACCCAAAGGACCGCTCGTCGACGGCTACCTGGAGTTGGATAATCGTCGTATTATATATCAATACAACGGTTGTTATTGGCATGGGGGCTGCAAATGCTTTCCCAACGATCGTGCGAGAAATTCTCATGCTGGAAACGAGAGTTTAGACTCGCGATATGCGTGGACTGTGGCAACGAGTTTAAAAAATCGTTCACACTGTTACGAACTGGTGGAGATGTGAGAGTGTAATTTTAATACACTCCGTAAAGACGAACCACGTATCAACGAATTTTTAAATAACCATCCGCGACGTATCACAGAGAGACTGAACCCTCGTGCAGCGTTCTATGGCGGTCGTACGAGTAATATAGTCACGTCCTACGATGTCGCGCCGAGAAAGAAGGTTTCGTACATCGACGATTTTGCTCGTTGTACCTGTATATATTGTAACGTGGCAGAATATTTAGGCTGCGTCCTTCTCGCTCAACGGATATCTACACGATCACGCAGGGTCGTAGGGTGGATTTTCAGGCTTTATTTATTCTTTATTTTAATTTTTTTTTGTTGTTTTATTTTTTTTATATACGTATAATGCGATCGACACGACCGAGGGATGATCGGGGAGAGAAGAGGAGGATGATCACGCCGTATCCATCGATTGCTGGCTTCGGGATTCGATATTTTACATAAACCGATATTTTACACCTTTCTCTGTTGGGAGATACAGCCGTCCCGCTCGACGTTCATTTACAAACGATAAGCTGCTATCTATCTTCAGCTATCATCTACTTGCAGCAGTCCATCCAGCTCATGGGATTCATCTGCCGGACGAAGCTACTCTCTGTATTATCTGTGGCTAATTTATGCGTTGTCCAGCTAAGGCGCTAGTCACGGTCATCGTGCGACACAGGTTCCCCCAATTAACCGAGTCTAGCGGGTTAAGTGGGGATCACAGTTCACGGGCACACGTGCCGCCAGGACCTCGGAGCTTTTTCCCGGTGACCGTTGAGCGAACCAGACGTAGCGTACTGTCTATCGGTGTCCCGCTCTATTTTTCGAAGTCCCACAAATTATTATCGAGGCAAGGAATAGAGGGTGGTTCCTCAAGCCAGCATCAGAACACTAAACGATCAACTTTCATAACTCGAGGAAAATCAGGAAGACCCATCCAACATCTTTCGAGGTTTCCCGGATTTCGAGGAACATCGCATCGTCATTGTCCCGGTGAGCTCTCTTCCCTTCTGCGGTCTTTCGCTAATATTTTATTATTTTATCATTTAACTTGTGTATTCGAAATTTATTCGAGCTTGGTCACCCCTGCGACTCTGGTACACTGCGTGCAGAGTGTTAATTTGTATTGGGAATCGCGGCGTTTAATAAGAATAACCTCGAAATCGTGTAACGTATAGAAGCCGGGGAAAAGTCATTATATTAATTAATTGTTTCTGTTGACGAGTAAACCGTGCGCGCGTTAAGCCGTTATCCCGGAGTGCTTTGGAATTTGTTAATTAGTTTGTGTGGGATTGGAACGAGATAGACCGCGTCACGGATTTTGTCGAATTGTGGGTTTTGGAGGTACACGAGTTGGTTTGAGTTTCCTTTCGTTTGAATTTAGAAGGTCGTGCGCGCGTTCGCCCGTCGTCCCGTTGTAATTTGGATGTAAAAGGGACTGGCACGGTGTAGACCGCGTCGCGTATCATTTGAATTAATTGGCGTTTGTCGGTCTTATTTGACTATTTATTGATCTATTATTTTTGGGCCTGGTTTTAATGTAATCTCAGCATCGCGAAGGGCGTAATCGGCCGTCGTCCCGTGCTTTGTACATGGATTTGAGGGACGTGTACGGTCCAAGGCGTATCCCGCGTAGTTGTATTATTTATTGGATTCGATTATATTTTATTCGACGAGTTAGTCATCAACCGGTCTTATTATTTCGACTTTAATCATTATTTATTGGCTTATTTATTAATTATTATAGTTTATTATTCATTTTCTAGTTATGATTTAATTAATAGTCGTTGTTTGTTCGTACATTGATCCCGTATGAATTGCTGAAGATTCCTTTCTCTGTCTGGCATATGGCCGATAAATTTCGGGTTTGAAGTAGCGTGCCGTGGGTAGCTGTGCGTACGTAACCTTCTGACGTCCCGTTGTTGTGGGTTTTTGAGTATACATGGGATAAGCTCGGGATAGGCCGTATCGCGGGCTGTTGGTTAGAGCAATTTAGTAACGGATATTGTCTCTGTTGTGTTGAGGAAGAAGCGAGCGAGATAGGCGTTATAGCGACTACCGAAGTATGCGAGTGAGAGAGAGAGAGGACGGGATAATTGGCACCGCCGAACTAATGATTAAAATTAAGACATCGAACTAGGTCTAGAATATTGTTAAAAAGAAAGACAAACGAAAATAATTTTACGGGACATTCTGTTTGAATTCATTATCAATGTTTATTGAAAATTCGTAATTGTTTGTTAAGAAATAAAGACGTTGCCCGAGTGGCCTTTGTAAGTCCCGTACCTGCTATCGTTGTGTAAATTATTTATTGGTGTTATTTTATTAATTTGACTTTGTTTATTGTTCCGGTCAGGGGTATTAATTGACCATATTTTATTGATTTATTTTATCCATCGACGTTAATGACTCATTTCATCTGTATTACTTGATTTTATTCGCCTTTTATTCGAGGATAATTCTTGGCTTGACAGTCCGAACCACCCACTCTGCCTCGAACAGCTGTAGCTAGCCTGGGTTGAGTCTGGCCTAACATCTCGTTATTTTTCCTTCCGGCGCGTAAGCGCCTGGCGCCCAACTCGTAAGAGTAAATTAAAGGAAGGAAAAATGGCTTGGGTCAGCTATAGGTAACGTGTTACGTTGAGGACCAAATTTACGTTACAATATGTAAGACAGGCCGTTACCCGGTGGGGCACCCTAAAATATACCTCGTTGCCGAGAGCGAAGCTTGCTAGGGTGTTCGTACGATGCTCTAGGCGTCACTGTCAATGGTTTGATTGAGTGCACTATATTGCCGCCGCGCCACTCTTTCACCCTGTTCTACCTGTTCGAATGCACGAGAAACTGTTCTTCGCCTAAAATCCCGAGGATAGGGCTTTCACAGGTACCTGGGTGACGGACGAGGTGCGGAAAGTAATAGACTGCGGTTATAAAATATAAAAAATATCTCTTATTTGGGCGTACGATACGACAATTTATAACGCTGATACACGTGAGGGTGGCTTGTTTGTAGAGTATGTAAATACATTTTTTTTAAATAAACAGGAGGCTAGCCGGTGGCCCGAGCACTGTATCGACGAGGCGTCCTGCGAACCGTATATTGATGATTACGAATGCGCTGAGGGTATCCGGTTGAACGCTGCTAACATAAAGAAAAATCCAGGGCTACGCTCGGTCGCTAAGCTTTGTTTAAAGCTTTGTTTTTATCCCGGTCAGCGGGATAACTTAGCGCATACGGAAATTGTGGAAACTCCCGAGAAGCTATTGTTGTATTTCTACGACAATGATAAAGAAATAAAACGTCTGCTACCGGTAAACGATAATCTGCTATATCTCAATTGGGTATCTCGTAATGAGGCTGTGTTTCCTAGTCCATTAACTAGCGTGGTAATCGCGATATTTACGACAGCTTCAGTACGTTTAAAACTATACAGTTACCAGATGGTTGGCAGCCCTCGGTAGGCGACCTGCTTGGAGACATCACCAACGAATTGCTTCCGTTGGGTTCTAATGCTTATATAAATTCGTTCATCTCCGGGGGTCCGAAAATCTATGGTTATACGGTCACCACTACCGAGGACCCTGGAACAATCGTAGACACGGTATGCAAAGTCAAGGGTTTGAGTTTAAATTATACAAATTCCAAAGTAATTAATTTCACATCAATTAGCGATCTTATAACATCCGAAATACCAATCGTTAATAAAGCTTCACTATAGGTACAATTTTCGGCAGTAAATAGTACACCCCTTCACAATGTTATCACCCGAACCATGTACAAAACTTGTCAGGTCGTATGTCGTAAACGTCGTCATCTTCGTCATAAGTTATCTTTACCTTTTGGTTATAAAAATTAAGGGGGACGTAGAGCATCGATACCGAGTAAAAGTATTCTTTAACAAAAACAATTTGAAAACTTTTTCTATTGTATGTATTTTTTTCTATAATATATAAACACATATAAAAATGGTAAATATCAATGTAATACTTAAAAAATTTGAACATTGTTTCTATTGTACATATTTTTATAGTATATACCAGGTGTATGCACAAGTTTTTTCCGGTTTTTTGGTAAAAAAAGTCACGTAATTTTCAAGGGAAATTAATTTATGTTTTATTCAAAATATTGGCCATCGGCTTCTACACATTTCGCCCATCTTTCAGGTAACTTATGAATACCATGCCAGAAAAACTGCTTGTCTTTTGCGGCAAACCATTCGTCGAGCCATTTTCCAACTTCCTCGAAATTGCTGAAGTGCTGCTCTGGGAGCGCGTGCTCCATTGATGCGAAGAGGTGATAGTCAGATGGCGCCAGGTCTGGCGAATACGGTGGGTGCGGAAGGATGTCCCATCCAAGCGATTTCAAGGTGTCTTTCACTGCTTTTGCTGTGTGAGACGGCGCATTGTCGTGTAACAAAATCACTTTGCCATGTCTTTTGGCCCATTCCGGTCGTCTTTCGATTAATGCGTGGTTTGAATTAATAATTTGTTGGCGATAGCGTTGTGTATTAACGGTTTCGCCGGGCTTCAAGAGTTCATAATACACAATACCGCTCTGGTCCCACCAGACACAGAGCATGGTCTTCTTGCCGAAGCGATTTGGCCTTGGTGTTGAAGGACCGGCTTTGCCAGGTGAAAGCCACGATTTTTTCCGCTTCGGGTTTTTAAAATAAATCCATTTTTCGTCACCCGTCACAATTCGATGCAAAAATGATTTCCTTTCGTGGCGTTGAAGCAGCACTTCACAAGTGACTTTGCGATTTTCTATTTGACGTTCATTCAAATCGTGTGGGACCCATTTACCGAGTTTATTGATCTTCCCCATTACTCGTAAACGTCTGCTGATTGTTTCTTGTGACACATGTAATGCTTCTGCTAATTGCCGTTGAGTTTGAGTTAGGTCATCATCCAATAACTCCTGCAATTGCTCGTCTTCGCATTTTTGTGGTCTACCAGAGCGCTCACTGTTTTTCACATTGAAATCACCACTTTTAAATTGTCGAAACCATGTCTCACATGTTCTAATCGATGGAGCGTGTTCACCATATGCTTCTACTAGCAAACGTTGACTTTCAGCAGCCTTTTTCTTTTGATTAAATAAGAAAAGCAATGCGTACCGCAAATGTTCTTTTTCAGGCACAAAACTCAACATGATCACTGAACGATAAAACAAAGACGCTAGTTTTTGGCAGACTCAACTTGTGTGTGTTTGTAGGTTAATGTCAGACGAACAAAATGACGTATGTGTCAAATTAATACGCTGCGTACTTTTCGCTGGCGCCATCTCTTAGTTAAACCGGAAAAAACTTATGCATACACCTGGTATATATCTCTCAGTCAGTAGTTCGTCTGCGAGTTTGCTAGCGTTACGCGAACGGTGATTTCTTGATTTTTCGTAATTTCATTTCGTTCTTGAACAATTTTATAAATTAATATTTTGTTCAATACATTAAATATTCTACGTTTAAAGTGAATAAAATTGTAAATTCATTATAAAGTTCATATTTTGTGAATTTTCGGGTGAATAATATCATAACAAATTATGGTAGGAAGTGACACAGACTCTCAATATGAAAGCGATGTTCCAGGACCATCAACTAAGAAGAAATTACGTACGGAAATTGTGCAAAAAAGTGTGTGACAACATATTCAAGGCAAGATTTTAAACCTAGTGAGACCCAATCAACTGATAATGAATCACGAAGGTGAGTGCGTATCTCATACTAGTTGCTGGCGTCGTAACGTCATATGCAGCATTCCTTTTTCCTTGTCTATTTTCGCCCTCTACTAATACGCGGCATTCTACTCTCGACATTGGGGCGCGTTTCTCTGTCCTTTTCTTCTCTCTCTCTCTCTCTCTTTCTCCTTGTTACTCTTCCGTATTTCGGCCTAGCGTTTCTACAATTTACTTCAACAAATTTTTAAAATAGGATAACATAAAATTTAACTAGTACGTAAATAATAAAATTATTATTAATTGTAGAGGTTCAACATTACAAATAATTGGTGATATCGTGATTGAACATGACAATAATCTAATGGAAGTTGATGATGAAAATCCCACTATAGATCATGTACAAAAACCGAGACAAATTATTGGAGTTAGGTAAATTAATTTTTATTTTATTATTTTTATAATCATTCATGAATCTAATAATAATTTACTAAATTTTCCAAACTAAAATGATGAAATTATAGGTTGAATAAAGCGCCAAAAACTTCTGCAGAACGTGGTCGAGAATTCAGAGCACGAAAACCACTGCTTAAACAACAAAGTAAGCAACAACAGGAATCAGATGCAATAGTTGAAATTGCTACAGAAGATATTCGAAATGTTGGTCCATCAGAAGACAATCAAGTCCCTGGACCCTCTGAAATAAGGACAATAGAAAAAAGAGCAAAGTCTGCAGAGGCAACACGGCGATGGAGAGAGAAAAAAAGGCGTTAGTGAGTCATTAAAAAAACAGGCGAAAACTGCAGCTCAACGCATGCGAGAATACCCGGAGAGAAAAAATTGTAAATATTAATTTATTTTTATTTATAAAACTTATGCCATTGAAGGTTCGCAAAATTCTTATTTGCATTTTCTTACTTAGAGCAAAGAAAACACTGTTGAAGCAGCAAAGTGATCAAGATTTAGATGCTATAGTCAGCATATCATCATCACAAGTAAATCAAAGGGCTGGTCCATCAACAATAAACAGCATATCCGCAGAGCTAACTAGAAGAGAAGATGTTGACATCCCGAATTTTGATTGTATTGCGAAATTTAAGCGTAAAAATGTTAGATCAGCAGGAGTGGCAATTTATCAGAAATCAAATGATGTCTCGAATATAGTAACTTCGAAAATGGACATTTTATTACGACATATTCGTGAAATCGATATTGGCCAATCATCAATTGGTGATAAATGTGCTGCTCACTGTGTTTTGGACGATGGAACGAACATCATAATGGTAGTTGCTTACATTTCGTCCAATAACACAGTTAATAATATTATAAAGTTTTTATATAAAAGACTTATGATATGCGGTCGGGTAGGCTCTGAAGAATTAGGAGAAAACTATCATACATTGCCACTAATTTTAGCAGGAGATTTCAATGTTAATTTCGCGTCTAAAGATGGACAACTCTTGGTAAACTTTCTACAAGATAAATTAGAACTACAAATGAATAATAACCGAAATGAGCCTACCACAAGACATGGAACAACAATCGATGCAGTTTTCTCTAGATATCTTTCTAATTTTCATTCGAAAACATATGTATCTTATTTCTCATACCATAAGCCTATTGTCTCGGTCTTACAATCAACCACAGTAATTACTGATGTATCCGATAATGAAAATAATGAATAAAAATAAAAAATCTATTCAAAAATATTCATTTATCAATAAAAACCCATAATAAATTTAAATATTTGTAGAAAATTAATATATGTATATGTATATACATGTACTAGGTGACCCGGCAAACGTTGTTTTGCCATATAAATAATTTCCTAGTAATTTCTAGTGTAGACAAAAAATAGCTTACTTATTGTAAGTATGTATGTATGTTAGAATGTGTATATTGTATGTATGTAAGAATGTGGTATATGCGTGAAATAAGCATGGAGCGCTGTGAACGATGAGGGAATATAAAAATAACAAAAGGCAAACATTATTTTTAAGTTATTATAATTTATTCCTTAAAATTATATATCATTAATTAAACAATTACGACAGTAACACTATTAAACAATATCAATCTCTTAATGCTATAGCGTGAACAATATTTTTTGTTAGTCCATCTTTAGCTAACACAAACAAACTGGATGGTTTACCCACTCGAGAGCATGCCACGTATAATTGTCCGTGTGAAAAACATGGTGTTCTCAAATCTAATCCACAAACAGACATCGTTTGACCTTGGGATTTGTTGATAGTCATTGCAAATGCCAATCTAATCGGAAACTGAATACGTTTGAATTGAATTGGCACATCTGTAGGTATAATAGGAATCCGTGGTATGAGTATATTTTCACCTCTGAACTTGCCATTTAAAATCCTGGCTTCGATCACGTTTTTCATTAATTTTTGAATGACTAATCGCGTACCGTTGCACAGCCGGGGCGGGTTTAAATTACGAAGCAAGATAATTGGAGATCCAACCTTTAATTGTAAATTATGCGGTGGCATGCCTGGCAAATCCAGTGAGTTCAAAAACTCTGTGGGAAAATTTACTGCTTCGCTGTCGTCGCAAACTGTATCAATAGATTTATATGATACCAAGTTCCCTGGCAACAACATTTGTATCTTCAGATTTAAATTGTCAACGTCTACATTTTTTGCCGCTAAAATCGCTCTTTCTGCAAGCCACTCATGATTTATGTACTGTGTGTGTACATCGGGAAATATTTGTTCAATGAGAGTATCTTGCGAATCAGCGATTGTGCAGAAATCGGTCGGTAATTTTACGTATCCAGTTTCATCTATAGCAACTTTTCCATCACCGATATCTAAGAGTTGTTTTGAAAATGTTTCAGCGGATGGATCTTGAAGCATTTGAACGCGCATATTTATTTTTAGCTGTAATTTTTCAACATTACGCCACAATGGAGATGATTTTAAGCAAGCGTTGATCTCATCAGCGTATGTTGAACGTGGAATGACTGGAAGTGTTTGTCTGAAATCACCTGAAAGGACCAACAGAGTTCCGCCAAATAGTTTGTCACTGTTTTTAATATCTTTCAATGTCCTGTTCAACGCCTCAAGTGAATGTTTGTGTGCCATAGTACATTCATCCCAAATAATAATTTTACACCGTTTCAGCACAGTGGCCATGGACGATTGTTTCTTAATGTTGCATACTGCGTCAGGGTTATTCTGAATATTTAGTGGCAGCTTAAATACTGAATGAGCTGTTCTACCTCCATCCAATAAAGTTGCTGCAATGCCCGATGATGCAACGGCCAATGCGATGCCATTATTTGATCGTATTTCAGCAAGAATTAGCGAAATAACGAATGTTTTGCCAGTTCCACCCGGTGCATCCAAAAAGAAGAACCCACCTTGTCCAGCTGAAACTGCGAGCATAATGCGATCATAAATGGTTCTTTGTTCCTCATTCATTAGTGGGACATTGCGGGCAACAATCGCTGCCATTTCTACAGTACTGTACTGCAGTTCACGATTCATTTCAGTATTCATTAAATCAGATGCAGTTCGATTTGGCGAATTCATACCGAAATTACTAAGTGGTAAGTTGGCAATGACAATGCAAAGATCCTCAATAGCAATCAATGCTTCATTGTACATTTCGTCGCTGAATGTTATGGTTAGATCGTGGCACCGTATACGATGTTGATGCAATATATCATCAGTCATTGAATCTTTGTGATTTTCCCATAATATCTGTGCTCGGGCTGGGAAACATGTAGTCAACACTATAGCGAATAGTAGACGAATTTGTATTGCTGTACAGTTCAATGCAGCTTCAGCAAGCATGCATTCCCACTGGTTGTCGTCTTCCAGCAAGCCGAGTGCAAGGCATGCATCTTTATACGTTGGATATTGTTGCCCATTCACTTTACGTATATCTTGAAATGATAATGGGCCAGTAACATTAACCAACAACAGTCGAAGATAAAAGCACTCCGTGTGTCTTGGATTGACTGTAAATAATCGCCCCAAGGCGTTTGATTTAAATAAATTGAGACATGCAGCAACTGGTGAGCCTTGCTTGCGGGGCATCCATGTTTTTGTTTGAGTCCATGTGAAATAGCGTGGTACTTGTGAATAGAGTAATGTTCGTGCGAAGGCACCAAAATCATCCGCACGATTACACAATTCAAAAAATGCAGTGAGTGTAGTTTTAGGTGGATTTATTGCACGATCAATCGCTGTCTCGTTCGTGAAAAATACACGTTGACCGTTTTCAAGATGGATGGCTAACTGAACAACTGTTGGATCCCGTTCATGAATTGGAAAACCAAAGATACGCCAAGCAGCTTCATTGGAGCTGATGTACCGACCAATTTGGTAGAGCGTTATTTCATCGTTTTTATTCACTGGAGGAGCATTCACATTAGTATTTTCCACTCTAAACACAGCCATATCACTGCCTTTATGGACATACTTGCAAATGTATTTGATGCTCTTCACAGAACTGCAGAACTCAACATTAATATGAGCATTATATGTCTTGCTCAGCAGAGGCGAATATGGCACCACCCAACGATTGTCAATATCAATGTCTGTGTTGATGATATTTTTAATAAATGATTGTCCGCCATTTTCAGGATTTCTTCGACGATATATTGGGTATCCGTCGACATTTGTGACCGTATCATTGGTAAAATCTTTAGGGAAATTTTTAGTACATTTTCCATCAGCCATGCAAGGCGATGAACTATTAAGAGTACCACATGGACCATGAATCATGTTTGTTGTAACAATATCAAACAGCAGTTGGTCAGTGGATGGATCTGGAATTTCCGCAGAAATGATACTATCGATTTCTTCAGGACGGATTTTGTCGATGAACCAAACCAAAATGTGTGCATGAGGTAATCCTCGCTTTTGCCACTCAACCGAATACATCCAGCAACGTGTGGGACCAAATACATGTGATTTAGTAATGAAACTTATTAAAGACTTCAACTTTTGTCTGAACACACGTGCTGTAATGTCATGGCGATGTATTGCATTTTGGCCAGGCAGTAGGAAAGATGTAATCTCTGGCCATTTTGGATTACATGTGAACGTGATAAATAAACATGGTCGTCCATATTCGCGCACGAAAGTCAGAGCATCCTGTATATATTCTTGCATATGACGTGGACTGCCTACGTACGATGATGGTAAAATGACATGGTTACCAATTTCGGCGACGTCGGCGTTGTTGTTGATAGCGTCTCGCAAATGAATGTACTCTTCCGCGCGCAGCTTTTGTTGATTATATCGTAAGTATCGTAGTCGTTCGCTCTCAATCTTCGCGTACATGTCGACCATGAATTGTTGACAAAGCTCACGACATCGTAAAATGACGTTGTCCAGGCCACGTCTAATCATTAATCGGTACGCATAATAATCCTTTGAGCTAACGTTCTTGTTTATTTCAGCTCCTGTAATATTTGTTCATAAAAATTAATTTAAATTTATTACGTTCAATAATTTAATTGTTTTGTTAAATGATTAATGATCAAATTAATAATCAATGAAGTACCTGATACGGGATCTCGTTGTTTTATGTTTATGCAATATCCGTCTTGTCCCTTCCAGAATATTAGCGGATATTGGAGAGCGTCATATGAACGATGTGTGTCAGCAATGAACTGAAGATTATTATTTCTTCTACGAATCACAATTTCTCGTGCAGCTGTACAATCGCCAACCATGATTCCAGCAACATCATCAACAACGGGTGCATTGAATCTACGAATATGCTCTCCAGCTGGTGTTTTATCAGGATTAATCACGATAGCGTGATTATCGCTTTGTAATTGGTGCATATGTGATTTGAATATTTTCAACAACTCGTTGTGCTCGTTCAAAAGAGCATCTAGCTCGCTGACGATGCGCCTGGCATAAAGTGAATCAAGGTTATTATAATCACAACGTGCATTCACGCGATTGGCAAGTGCGCTTCCGGAATCCTCGCCGCCCATAAAGTAGATTTGTAAGAATTTATGTGGTTCGTTTGGCATTGGCAGCAGTGAGCCCATTTTATGATAAACTTGGCCTCTGATTTTGAATGTAGAATTGAATTGTTGACCATTTGCATTAGTATTTCGAACTATTTCTGTTGCTCCGAACGATGTCATTTGAAAGCATGAATTGAATCTTCGAATTGACTTCAGGAACACGTTAGAATCTGGATCCGTGCCGATAAGTAAGCCGTTCAATGGTTCAGGTGGTGTTTCAATTTCAGGTAGTTGCACTTTTCCTGACGCGCAACACATCCCAGCTGGCTCATTTTTGAATTTCAGAGCATGACAATGCGGACATTCCTTGTCCATAGCACCAATTAACACTTTTGAATGAGCATAATATTCAATATCGGGCTCATACTGGAATGCTAGACGCAGGAATGAATCAGATATAAATGCTCGATGTACCTGTTGTCGTTGTTGGTCATTTGTTCTTCGTCTATTGACTGTGAAACGGCGTGATTGTCGTTGTTCTAATCTTCTGACTTCATTGCGTTCAGCTCGTGTATCTTCTGGCTCTTCTTGATGCAATTGCGCCATTCTGACACGTGCATCAGTACTTTGTTGCTGGATTTGTTCTTCTGTTCTTTCGGATCTGCTATTTCGCAAGTTTCGAGCTTTACTTGTACTGCGGCTCAAATCAGCCCCTTTGCGTTTTCTTGGCATTGCTCACTGTACAAAACATACATAAATAGAATTAATGAAATTATTTAATGATGAAAAATGTTAAAAGTATAATTAGGGCCAGGATTTTTGCCGCAGTTTTGAAATGATTAGTTTTAATTTATGAAATTATAACAAAAATATAAGTTTTATGGAAAAATTTTTCAAACAAAAGTAAAAAATTAAATTTTATGAAAACATTGTCTCTTATAATTTTTTCATACAACCAATATTTCCATTGACATTTCAAAATAAAGATTCATAATGATTGATTTTTTGGAAACTATGAAAATCTTAATTGTTCAATTGCATTTTTTTAATAAAATTAAATTAAAATTACATTTTTATAAGATCAACAACATTTTCGATATTAATAAAAAAAAGTATACTTACAACACAAAATCCGTTGTTATTGGAAGCTCGTGTCACGTGTTGAGTACTTTTGAGGTTATAAAATCACTTGATTAACTAATCGTGCAAAATACACTCAAAATTGATAATTTAATTATTATTGATAAAATAGGAATGATTAAAAGTTAATATGAGAGTTACACTGAGATAGCAAAATAATAATTGTCAACGTTACTACTACACTTGATGCATAAACAATAATGATGGCCGACAACTGTGTAGGGAGTGAGAAAGAAAGGAGACCGGCTTCGTTCTCATCCCTACTCCGTGCTGTTTACTGGGTCAGAAGTGACACCTGTAGACATCTGGCGGGGATAACTAATTAAATGACGATTGATCAGTTTTCGACCGGAGAGGAAAAATGATTAAATTACTAAAATGGCTATTAAAAAATAAGGGTTGATCGTAGAAGGGTGAAAATTGAGGATTGTATGTATTTTTGTATGTTGTATCATAAAAAAATAAAAATTAAAAATTTTGTCTAAAAAATAAAATAATAAATTTAGGGGTGGACGACCCCTAACATTTAGGGGGATGAAAAATAGATGTTGGCCGATTCTCATAGATATCGGATAAGCACAAAAAATTTCATCAAAATCGGTCAAGCCGTTTCGGAGGAGTATGGCAACGAAAACTGTGACACGAGAATTTTATATATTAGATATATTATACATATAGATATATGTTTGTAAAAGAGTGCTTATGGGGACCAAAACTGATGCAAAAGGGTGTTTATGAGGACATTTTGGGCTTATGAGGACGGTCCTCATAGCCGTCGATGTAAAAAGGCGTTTATGGGGACAGTCCTCAAAAATTTTGTCAATATGCGAAAAGGTACTTATGAGAACCGTCCTCAGAAGTACCACTATTCAGCAAAAGGTATATATTTATATACACCTATATACGCCTATATACACTTCGCCCTAAAACCGTTCCAATAAAAGCCTCACTAATCATGATTAATCATGCGGTGGCATCAGAATTGATGCCATGGAGGCATGAAGTGTGATAAATATGGACGAGATTATTTTTTGATGTTCATACGGAGTATTTTTTCAGCATATATCCATTGTCCTTTTTGAAAGAACCTGAAATAGTATCGCCACGTTGAGAGATATAGTTTACATTACTTTTCGTGCCAGTGAACAATCGCGATCACGTGACACGTGTTCATCAAATAGGAAACGGCGGTTTCAATACCATCATTTAATTAAACAATAACAGTGGCTAGAATTACAGATCCATGTAATTTCAGTATCCTCATAAATACTGATAGGCATAAAATCGTATGTATCGAAGTCACTACTTACTGCCATTCGGTACTTGTGAGGACATCAGGTGGTATCGATCGGGTGGTCCTCATAAATACCGAAAGGCATAAAATCGTGAATATCGAAGTCACTACTTACTGCTATTCGGTACTTGTGAGGACATCGGGTGGTCTAGATTTTCTTTCCATTAAAAAAAAATGGCAATAAGATGCCACTTCATGGAGTTACTTTGATCCCCCACTTTTCTCAAAATCGACTTTCGTACATGAGATTCAGCTGGATAGTTGATGACTCACCTAATAAAAGTGCGTATGGGGACAGACGATTATCACAATGTATGGGTGTGGTATATCCTTCACGAAGGTCACTAGTATAGACACGTGTTCATCAAATAGGAAACGTCGGTTTCGAGGTCATAATTAATTAAAGACTGACAGTGGCTAAAATTAGAAACCCTTGTAACTTCAGTGTCCTCATAAATACCGATAGGCATAAAATCGTATATATCAAAGTCACTACTTACTGCCATTCGATACTTGTGAGGATATGGGGTTGTCTCGATTTTCTTTCCAGTAAAAAAAAACGGCAATAAGATGCTACTTCATGGAGTTACTTTCATTCGCTAGCCTTTCTCCAAACTCCTACTTTTCTATTTTCTGTCAGCCAAAATTATTCAATGTTAATTCAGCATCCTTCTAATGCATATGACTTCAGGGCAATGGATACATCTGGGGATATTATGACTTATAATCGCACTTGACTAGTGAATGGGATAAAAATGGAGCGTACGTTACATATTTTTCTTGACTTTTATTGAATCATCGACTTTCGTACATGAGATTCAGCTGGATAGTTGATGACTCACCTAACAAAAGTGCGTATGGAGACAGACGATTATCACAATATATGGATGTGGTATATCCGTCACGAAGGTCACTAGTATAGACACGTGTTTTTCAAATAGGAAACGTCGGTTTCGAGATCATAATTAATTAAACACTAACAGTGGCTAAAATTAGAGATCCTTGTAATTTCAGTGTCCTCATAAATACCGATAGGCATAAAATGGTATATATCGAAATCACTACTTACTGCCATTCGGTACTTGTAAGGACATGAGGTGGTATCGATCGGGTGGTCCCCATAAATACCGATAGGCATAAGATCGTATATATCGAAGTCACTACTTACTACTATTTGGTACTTGTGAGGAGATCGGGTGGTTTAGATTTTCTTTCCATTAAAAAAAAATGGCAATAAGATGCGACTTCATGGAGTTACTTCGATCCCCCACTTTACTCAAAACTCCTACGTTTCTATTTTCTGTCCGCTAAAATTATTCAATGTTAATTCAGCATCCTTCTAATGCACATGACTTGAAGGCAATGGATACATCTGGGGATATTATGACTAGCAATCGCACTTGACTAACGAATGGGATAAGAATAGAGCGTACGTTACATATTTTTCTTGACTTTTATTGGATAATTGATGTCTCACCTAACAAAATTGCGTATGGGGACAAACGATTATCACAATATATGGGTGTGGTATATCCGTCACGAAGGTCACTAGTATAGACACGTGTTCATCAAATAGGAAACGTCGGTTTCGAGGTCATAATTAATTAAACACTAACAGTGGCTAAAGTTAGAGATCCTTGTAATTTCAGTGTCCTCATAAATACCGATAGGCATAAAATCGTATATATCTATACATTTCACAAATACCGAATGGCAGTAAGTAGTGACTTTGATATATACGATTTTATGCCTATCGGTATTAATAACAGTGGCTGAAATTACAAGGATCTGTAATTTCAGCCACTGTTATTGTTTAATTAATTATGACATCGAAACCGACGTTTCCTATTTGATGAACACGTGTCTATACTAGTGACCTTCGTGACGGATATATCACACCTATATATTGTGATAATCGTCTGTCCCCATATGCACTTTTGTTAGGTGAGTCATCAACTATCCAGCTTAATCTCATGTACGAAAGTCGATGGTTCAACAAAAGTAAAGAAAAATATGTAACGTATGCTCCATTTTTATCCCATTCAGCAGTCAAGTGCGATTATCAGTCATAATATCCCCGGATGTACCGATTGCCCTCAAGTCGTATGCATTATAAGGATGCTGAATTAACATTGAATAATTTTGGCTGACAGAAAATAGAGAAGTAGGAGTTTGGAGAAAAGTGGGGGATCAAAGTAACTCCATAAAGTGGCATCTTATTGCCGTTTTTTTTACTGGAAAGAAAATCGAGACCACCCGATGTCCTCACAAGTACCGAATGGCAGTAAGTAGTGACTTCGATATATACGATTTTATGCCTATCGGTATTTATGAGGACCACCCAATCGATACCACCTGATGTCCTCACAAGTACCGAATGGCAGTAAGTGGTGACTTTGATATATACGATTTTATGCCTATCGGTATTTATGGGGACACTGAAATTACAAGGATCTGTAATTTTAGCCATTGTTATTGTTTAATTAATTATGCCATCGAAACCGACTTTTCCTATTTGATGAACACGTGTCTATACTAGTGACCTTCGTGACGGATATATCACACCTATATATTGTGATAATCGTCTGTCCCCATATGCACTTTTGTTAGGTGAGTCATCAACTATCCAGCTGAATCTCATGTACGAAAGTCGATGATTCAGCAAAAGTCACGAAAAATATGTAACTTATGCTCAATTTTTATCGATTCAGCAGTCAAGTGCGATTATTAGTCATAATATCCCCGGATGTACCGATTGCCCTCAAGTCATATGCATTATAAGGATGCTGGATTAACATTGAATAATTTTGGCTAACAGAAAATAGAAAAGTAGGAGTTTTGAGAAAAGTGGGGGATCAAAGTAACTCCATGAAGTGGCATCTTATTGCCGTTTTTTTTACTGGAAAGAAAATCGAGACCACCCGATGTCCTCACAAGTACCGAATGGCAGTAAGTAGTGACTTCGATATATACGATTTTATGCCTATCGGTATTTATGAAGACCACCCTATCGATACCACCTGATGTCCTCACAAGTACCGAATGGCAGTAAGTAGTGACTTTGATATATATGATTTTATGCCTATCAGTATTTATGAGGACACTGAAATTACAATCGTTGGTTAATAAATTAAAAGGCTTTATAATTAAATATATACAGAGGGCTATATTTATACTGGACTCATTTCAAATGCCTCGTAAAACTATAAAGAGGATTATCGGGATATGGTAAAGTCCCCGGTGTCCTCACAAGTATCAAATAGCATTAACTTCAGACGAGTAAACCTTATATTGTACATTCCAGATGTATTTTCTGAAAATGTCTATTGTCTAGTATATTAAATATACAGATTATCACACAACCAACATTATTTTGCTATTGAGACCGATGGAACATGTCATAGATTGGAGTTAAATACTAATGTAAATGCGTGTCCCCACAAGTACCACTAGACAAGTGAAAATGGATGTAAAGTGGTGTTTATAGGGACCGTCCTCATAAACACCCTTTTGCATAAATTTGGGACTTTGGTGTATATGATAGAACCAGATATCAGATTTGAAAATTTTTATTAGAGTTGTTCTTTCATGGATCATACTAGCTTATGTACACTGAAAAAAATCCATTTTTTTTGTGTCCCCATAAGTACACTTTCACAAACATATATATATAAACATATATATATATACATACATATAGATGGAGCTAAAGAAATTTTGTGTTGATTTGGTGCTTTGTTCGTGTAGTTGATAGATATGGGGGAGCTTCGGCACTGAACGACCTTCAAGGTCCCCCATATCTAAAGAAGTTTTACTTCAGTCGTGTGGTCTAAAGCACATTCACTTTTTAAATCAAACAAGTATGGTGAAGACGACGCACAGTAGACGCAGAGCCCGAAATCGTGGCAGAAAAGTCAGAAAAAAATTTTTACAATCGGGATATTTGAGCAGGCAGTCAGGTAGAGGACTAATGGCTGCGTTAAATTGTAAAAGGGGAACCTTTTTCACCGTATACCTTCGTCGCTGCGTCAGTTGGAAGTTAGCCTTCGAGACGAGTGTTCGCATCGCGCGCTGAACGAGCGAAAACTACCGTGACTTATAAAATCGATAACTTTAAAGTGAAGTGTTTTAAATCAATCCGGAGACATGGATACGACTTCTGGAGGTATGTAGAAGATATTTTTACATTGGTTGAGTTTAAAATAAATATGTAAATTATTGAAGTGTAGTATACACTACTGCATAAATAAAGTGAAAGAATTTTGTAAACTTATATTTTCAACTATCCGAAAAGTTATACTTTCTGCCATATTCTGCGACAGCCAATGTCTAGGCCTTTAGTTTATTATATAAGCTTGCGAAATTAACAGGAATTAGCTGCCTAGAGCTGCCTAACTTTGTCTGTTATGGTTTTTGGCAACGTAAAACAGGCGGTTGCCGACCGTGCACGCGCGCGCGGCGCCATACGCCATGCCATGGGGCCATTGAACAGCTGCTACTTGAGCAATAGGACTATATCCATACATATACCATATATAATATATATATATATACATATATATATACAAAATACAAATTCAAGTAAATCATTTATATATCTATTTTTGTAGACATACAACAATACATATATATGTAAGTATATACTAAAGTAATTAATTTGAATCGTCACATTTTATTTATATTTGATACATTTTTATTATATATATATAGGTATATATGGGGCATTCCACGCCAAATCGGACAGTTCAATTTTTTTTCCCTTGATTTTGTCATATTTTCATGTACTCATCAAAAATCGGCTTCTGGTACATTTTGAGATGTTTTTGGTCACCCGTTCAAAAAATATTTGTTTATGTTTTTCTGCTCATAACTTCTTTCATAATAGTCTAAATTCAATTTTTTTTTCATAACTATTGTTTTTTATGTACTTTTAAAAAAAAAATACGAATAATTATTGCGGCTACTTATTTGTTACAATAATTAAAATTCATTAAAATTTTGATCTGATCCTTCAACACAAATTCTATACAATTTTATGTCTTTATTACAGGGTCCCATTACGAAGGAGTACATTTGACGAAGAAAGAATTATATCTTATTATAAAGGATAATTTGAACGATAATTTCGCTACGTTATTGAATTTCGTGGAAACTAAAATTTCCGAGAAAAGTGGACGTAAAGTTGTGGTGCCTGAGGACTCGAGAACCGCCTTTTCAATGCTGTTTAATAAAATAAGAACCAGGTGGCAAGAAGCTAATAGAACATCGGACATTTTCTTCAAGAAAAACAGTAAATGGCTTAGCGGGCAGGTATATTTTGCCGTACCTACAGACACTGTTGAGAAAGACCCAGGTAGTAAAAGAGGCCGCCCGTCCCTTGAGTTTACATCGGCAAGTGAAAGGTCAAAACGAAAGAAGACCGAAGATATTCGTAAATCATCAACCCCGGAAGAATTAGCATACGCTACTCAAATGAGCCTTCGCGCTTCGGGACAATTAGACGCTTCGAAAGTTGTTAAGGACGTAACAATGACGAGTCCTTTAAGAGCTTCTAAGTATCGAAAAGCTTATGCAGTAACGGGTGAAACCTCTTTATCGGAAGAGGCTGCACTTTCCGCTTTGATCGAATGTAAATTGTCAAAGGGAGCTTACCTAACGATGAGAAAAATATCGTTGGCACATAACTGTCGTCTATATCCGTCTTACGAAAAAGTGGTGGAAGCAAAAAAGCGTTGTTATCCTCGGTCTGACGCACATACCATTACAGAGACGAGTGCAGAAGTCGAATTGCAGGCATTATTAGATCATACAGTTAAACGTATTTTACTCGTCCAAACAGAAGTCGTTGAAACCTTGACTAACGGTAATGCTCGTAATATGGATTTAATTTGCAAATGGGGTTGCGATGGAAGCTCTGGGCAAAGTGAATATAAGCAGACTTTTACTGATGATAGCAAATCAGATGCGCATGTGTTTTTTACTTCGGTTGTGCCATTACAACTCATCTGCATTGATCAACAAACAAAAGCAGAAATCATGGTTTGGAAGAACCCTAGGCCCTCGTCTCCACGATTTTGTAGGCCGCTTAGACTACAGTTTCTGCACGAAGATACAGAGTCCACACTAAATGAAGTTGGAATTGTCGAAGCACAAATAAAGTCGCTTAGTCCACTCCAAACTGTAGTAAGTGGAAAAGATATCTCCATAACGTACAAGTTGGCGTTCACCATGATAGATGGTAAAGTTTGCAATGCTGTGTCATCGACGAAATCTGCTCAACGGTGCTATTTGTGTGGAGCAACCAGCAAAGATTTTAATGCCATCGACGTTATGTTGCAAAAGGAGGTCGTTGAAACGAATTTGAAGTTCGGGTTGTCGACACTGCATGTGTGGATACGGTGCTTCGAGTATTGCATACATTTGTCGTACAAACTCGGCATTAAAAAATGGCAAGCACGAAGTTCCGAAGAAAAAAAAATTACCGAAGAAACCAAGAAGAGGATTCAACGCGAATTCAAGAGCGAATTGGGTCTAAGCATTGATCGTCCGAAGCCTGGATACGGCAGCAGCAATGATGGCAACACAGCTCGGCGATTTTTTGAGAATTGGAAGGTTTCTGCTTTGATAACCGGGGTCAACGAAAAAGTAATTAACCGTTTCTACGTTATCCTACAAGTTATCTCGTGTGGCCACAAGATAAATTGTGAACTATTTGAGCAGTATACTATTGAAACGGCAAGAACTATCGTTGCATTATACCCTTGGTACCACATGCCTACTTCGGTACACAAGCTATTAATTCACGGTTCACTGATAATAGCTCATGCGCTTTTACCAATCGGCGAATTATCCGAAGACGCACAGGAAGCTCGAAATAAAGATATTAAACGATACCGAGAAAACTTCTCGCGAAAAACTTCCAGGATAAAAACAATGCAAGATGTTTTCCACCGGCTGCTAATTTCTTCAGACCCGTACATATCTAGCATCCGGCAACAACCGAAGAAACCACTAAAAAGTTTGTCGCCGGAAGCTGTCGCGATGCTGCTCGCTCCAACTATCAATGCTGCAGCACATCAAGGTTTCGTCACAAATAACATCGAATCGGGTCTTGTGGACGATACAAGCTCGGTAGATGGTTCCGACATCGACGACGGCGACGGCGACTCCGAATCCGATGTTCCATTCGACTAAAAATTAAATTCGATTACACGATTTCGAGAATAATGTATTTTGAAAATAAAAATATTAATTCCGTAGAAGGCACGGCTCACGTTTATTTTATTATGATTATTATATTTTATATTATATCTCATCCATTTAACAGGATACGTTTTGTGTACCATAATTTGTCTGTCGGGTTCGTGATCAGTGACCCTAAAAACCCGCGTATACCAATTTTTGTCAAGATCTGACACCTTTTTCCATCTATGTCCGCCATATTGGATCGGCCATTTTGTTCAAAATTGTTTGGCTTTCTGATTCGTAATCAGTCACTTTCACAACCCGCGTATATCAATTTTCTTCAAGATCTGACACCTTTTTACCATTGATGTCCGCCATATTGGATCGGCCATTTTGTTCGAAATTGTTTGGCTTTCTGATTCGCAATCAGTCACTTTCACAACCCGCGTATATCAATTTTGTTCAATTCAATTATAATAATCAAAATTCAAATAACTAATGCAAGTTATATATCATTGTATACGAAAACGTCATACTAAATAAGTAAATTATTTCATCCTTTTTTGAGTGGTACGGCAGGAAGGAGTTTTTTTGAAAATTTTTAATTTTTTTTAACATACTTGTCCGCCATATTGGATCAGCCATTTTGTTTACAATAATTTGGCTTTCGGATTCGTAATGAGCGACCCTCAAAACCCACATATAGCAGTTTTTGTCAAGATCGGACACCTTTTTAACATTCATGTCCGCCATATTGGATCGGCCATTTTGTTTACAATAATTTGGCTTTCGGATTCGTAATAAGCGACCCTAAAAACCCGCATATACCAATTTTTGTCAAGATCGGACACCTTTTTAACATCCATGTCCGCCATATTGGATCGGCCATTTTGTTTACAATAATTTAGCTTTCAGATTCGTAATCAGCGACCTTAAAAACCCCTGCATACCAATTTTCATTCCGATCGGAGGTTATTTGTATTTACTGCCACGATTTCGGGCTCTGCGTCTACTGTGCGACGCTAGTAATTGGAAAGAGTATTTACAAGCGTTGCAGCGTTATCTACCAGGTGTATACATAAGTTTTTTCCGGTTTAACTAAGAGATGGCGCCAGCGAAAAGTACGTAGCGTATTAATTTGACACATACGTCATTTTGTTCGTCTGACATTAACCTACAAACACACACAAGTTGAGTCCGCCAAAAACTAGCGTCTTCGTTTTATCGTTTAGTGATCATGTCGAGTTTTGTGCCTGAAAAAGAACATTTGCGGCACGCATTGCTTTTCTTATTTAATCAAAAGAAAAAGGCTGCTGAAAGTCAACGTTTGCTGGTAGAAACATATGGTGAACACGCTCCATCGATTAGAACATGTGAGACATGGTTTCGACAATTTAAAAGTGGTGATTTCAATGTGAAAGACAGTGAGCGCTCTGGTAGACCACAAAAATGCGAAGACGAGCAATTGCAGGAGTTATTGGATGATGGCCCAACTTAAACTCAACGGCAATTAGCAGAAGCATTACATGTGTCACAAGAAACAATCAGCAGACGTTTACGAGTAATGGGGAAGATCAATAAACTCGGTAATTGGGTCCCTCGGTAAATGGGTGGATTTTGTTACACGACAATGCGCCGTCTCACACAGCAAAAGCAGTGAAAGACACCTTGAAATCGCTTGGATGGGACATCCTTCCGCACCCGCCGTATTCGCCAGACCCGGCGCCATCTGACTATCACCTCTTCGCATCAATGGGGCACGCGCTCCCAGAGCAGCACTTCAGCAATTTCGAGGAAGCTGGAAAATGGCTCGACGAATGGTTTGCCGCAAAAGACAAGCAGTTTTTCTCGCATGGTATTCATAAGTTACCTGAAAGATGGGTGAAATGTGTAGAAGCCGATGGCCAATATTTTGAATAAAACAAAAATTAATTTCCCTTGAAAATTACGTGTTTTTTTTACCAAAAAACTGGAAAAAACTTATGCATACACCTGGTATATCTCGTTGGTTCGAAAAATGAATCGTTTACACTACCGACTCCATCATCCATGCCTCAAACATCGTCTAAGCTGAATAATACAGAATCCACGAACGATGCTGACATCGGTAATAACGTTCCAAATATGTATAAACGTCGAGCGACTGCGCTATTAAAGTTTCTACGCAAACCCACGAGTGATGAATCAAAAAGCATAAGATCCGACAAGAAAGGTTGTGGGACAATAGACAGTATTCTCGTTCCAAATTCTAATATTGTCGACCTTATAAACGATGCTGTACGAGGTAGAAAAAACTTTAAAGCAACAGGTAGACGTGAGTTCATCGTTAGTTTACGAGTAAAGAGCGTTCCACGTGAATTCATAGGAAACAGTGCATTGTGGGATTTAGGTATATCTAGAGGTACTAAACGACCAAGAAAAGATTATCAGATGCTGCAGCATAACGATACGCATTCTATGGATGTGAGTGCGATCGACGATAATTCTAACGACGACTACGACGACAGTGATGAAGTACACCCTTCTTCAAAACGTCGGAAAACAAAAGTAATAAAAGCGTTTCAAAAGTGGATAAAGATTTAGAACAAGTTTTACAACGAGAGGTGAAATATGACTTTCGAAAAAGTGTACTATGACCCCTCGCATCCAGCTGGATACGCTGGTACGCGACGTTTGATCGGTAGCAAAAATAAAGCAGACACCGTGTACGACTGGCTGACTCAGCAGGATAGTTATACCATTCATCGACCTGTGCGGCGTGTCTTTCCACGGCTGTATTATAATGTTACAAATATTGACGACGTTTGGGAGGCTGATCTCGTGGATCTTCTTTGAGGAGCGATAACGACAACGTCTCCTACCTGCTTATGGTGATCGACGTCCTCAGCAAATACGCCTGGGTCGAGCCCATGCAGGACAAAACGGTGCGCGAGGTAACAAAGGCCTTTAAACGTATTCTCGAGCGTAACGAGGGGCGTACACCTGTTTCAGTACAAACCGACCGCGGTAAAGAATTCCTCGGCAGTGAACTCCAAAAATTTCTCAAAGATGAAAACAATTTCGCATCGCTCGTAATCCTGATGTAAAAGCGTCGATTGTCGGGCGTTTTAATCGCACTTTCAAGGAGCGGATGTGGTGTTACTTCACACATCGTAATACTCATCATTACATCGATATACTACAACAAATGGTTTATGCGTACAATCATGCTATACATTCAACCATAAAAATGCAGCCGGCTGCCGTGACACTGTATAATGCCGATACAGCAATGCGTAATATGACAATTAGTGCTGTGAAGTGACGTTAAAAGAGACGTTTCCCAACGTATAAATACAAACCAGGGGATTACGTTCGAATCAGTAGAACTAAAGGCACCTTCGAGAAAGGTTACGAGAAAAATTGGAGTGACGAAATTTTCCGTATCAAAAAAGTTTTACATCTCTAGGGTTTGTATGTGTATGTGTTGTGCGATCTCGAACACAAGACTATCGATGGTTTCTTTTACCCCAAAGCATTGACGAGCATTCATGCGAAACGTATGGAGAAGAATAAAGAATTCAAGATTGATCAAGTTTTACGGGCAAAAGGTCGCGGTGCGAAAAAACAAATTTTCGTGAGTTGGGTGGGATATCCGGCAAAATTTAACTCGTGGATACCAGCGTCAAGCGTTCACGGTCTCGAATAAATGGAAATTTGTGCATAATGCATGACGATGATAATTTTTTTCTTGTTCTGCCAAGCAACAGCAGTATGAAGTATTTTCCTGAAAATACGACAACACATTTTACAACTCAATTGCCATGCGAAATATCGTTAAAGGGTCACTGGGTTGTGGGCTTATCGGAAATTCATATACTCTGTACAATGACGCATTTACAAGAAGACGATACGATAATCAGTTGGGTGGTTTGTGAGAAAAAAGATGTTACTACAAACCGCATACCTCGAGGGTTGTACAAAAAATCATGAGGAAATTGTGAAAAATATCAATGAATTACCGTGGCTGCGAGAAGCAGGCATAAAAATTGTAAATGTTGAAAGGTCCAAAGGCATACATTGCCATTGAGGCTGAGGTAACAGAGTCGTGCCCTGAGCCTCTAGGCTATCCCGGGGTACGAATGAGTAGTAAAATAGCACGCATACTGGGCTTCGAGAAACATGAAGAACTGCTGCTTGACTGAGAAACCCCAGGGGGTCTTTACCTGCAATTTATGCGGGGCGTTCCACGCGTAGGACGAGTACCAGCCTGTATAAAAAGGGCTCTACCCGATCAGATTTTTGTCTACACCAATATTTGTGTACCGTATACGGTATGTGATACACAGACAGCACTACTCAGGATTGTAAATTTAAATACAAAAAACTACACGTATGGTACAGCACAAATAAAAAGTTTCGCATCGTCAAATTACATAGGTTTACTCAACAATTGCTTCAGGACGATCAGGGTGGATATAAGAGATCATCTGGGTAATCTTATTGCATTCGAGTATGGAACGTTAATGCTCACGCTTCATTTCAAACGACTCAATTAGACAATATGTGTGCTCATTATACGACGTATTATGAGAATCAAATAGAGGGTAGAAACGGTTATATAGGTAATGTGTTTGCGGGCTCCCCACATCAGCGCGGTCACGGTATCGGTAGTTTTTTCGGGGGTCTATTTCGAAGTGTTTTACCACTGTTGACCAAAGGTGCTAAGGCTATCGGGAAAGAAGCCATTCGCACGGGTTCACACGTTATCGAGGACGTGAGCGGCCACAAAATACCATTCCGGGAGTCATTGCGACGACGTGCAGCCAAATCCGTAGATAATTTACAACGAAAAGCCAATGAAAAAATTTCTCTTCTCATGAATAATTCAGGATATAACGCTGTAGGCACAGTGCGCCTGTTGCAGTCGTTATCAGGACAGTCACCTACGCGGACGACGAAAAGACGTACTGCTATTTCGAAAAAGTCGCTAGGAATAAAGAAGAAGAAGAAAAAGTCAACGAGACGTAGACGTATTAAGAAGACGTATACTACAAAGAAACATAGTGGTAGCCCAAAGAATAAAAAGAAGAGGACAACAACAAAGAGAAAGAGAGGTGTAGAAAGCAGCAGCAGTAGGCACAAACGAGCAAAGACCAGTGATATTTCTGGAAGTGTCTAACAATGTCCTTCTTTCACTCACACTCGTGCAAATGTATGAAGTCGGAGCTCGACTTATTTACCATACTTCCAACGCAGACGGCTATAGAAGCATCCAATGGATACACTACAAGCCTGTGTCAACCCTTACGGATGACGGACTCCTGGAATTTGTCATACCTGGCCACGGTGAAGAATACCTGGATCTGGCTCATACAATGATTATTGTAAATATTAAGGTTATACCAACAGGTGAATCACAATACACCATGGCACCTGTTCATAACTTTCTACTGTAACGTGGCAGAATATTCGAGCTACGTCCTCCTCTCTCGACGACTACCAGCACGATATCTCAGGGTTGTAAGGGGGATTTTTGTAATTTATTTATTCTTTATTTATTTCTTTTTTGTTGTATTTTTTTTTATATATATATTATACGCGATCGTACGACCGAAGAACGGGGAGGAAGAGAGAGAGAGAGGATACAGACATTTTCCAGTTCTCGTGGTCGGGATCTACAGCCGTCCCGCTCGACGTTCATCTCCGACCGATAGGCTATTATCTATTCTCGGTCATCTGGTTTACTAGCAATGACCAGTCTATCTCACGGGGCTCATCTGCCGGACTGGACTACACCTTGTTATTATCTGCTATTAATATTTGCGTCGTCCAGCCGAGGCGCTAGACGCTGTCATCGTGCGACACCGGTTCCCCCAATTAACCGAGTTCGGCTCGCTAAGAGGGGGTCATAGTCCACGGGCACGCGGGCCGAACGGACCTCGGGGCTTTTTCCCAGTTATCGTCAAGCAAGGAGGACGTAGCGTGAAAAGTATCATTGTCCCGCTCTTCTGTACACGTAATTATCGCCGGATCAAACACTTAGTCGAGTGGAGGATTCAAACGAGAAGCCGCACCCGATAGCTAATCGAGGAGGGACTCGAATTAATATCGTCATCTTCGTACCGGATTTCAAGAAACGACACCTCGTCATCGTCCCGGTGAGCTCTCTTCCCTTCTACGGTCTTTCGCCATTATTGGATTATTATCTTTCTCTTTTTGTAATTCTGTGAGAAATGCTATTCGAGCTTAGTCACACCTGCGGCTCTCGTACACTACGTGCAGAGTATTAATTTGTATCGGGAACTGCGGCGTCGGTAGCATGTAACCTCGAGATCGTGTAACGGATAGAGGCCGGGGAAAAGTGAATGTATTAATTAATTGTTACTATTGTCAATGAAACCGTGCGCGCGTTAAGCCGTTATCCCGGAGTGATTTAGAATTTGTTAATGAATTGGTGTGGGATTTGAACGGAATAGACCGTGTCACGGATTGTGACTAGATTATAGATTTTGATCGAGATAATTTAACTTGAGTGTCTTTGTGTTTGGATTGGGAAGGTCGTGCGCGTGTTAGTACGTCGTCCCGTTGGGAATTTCGTATTGAAGGGACTTGCACGTTATGGACCGCGTCGCGAAGCCTTCGAATCATTCGACGTTTCTCGGTTTTACTTTTTGATTCCTAATTTGATTTATTATTTATTTGTTTCTTATTTATTATTCTTTCTTTATTCGTTTATTATTTATTCGTTTCTTATATATTATTCTTTCTTTACTATTGGTTATATTTTATTTGTTATAGTTTATTCGTTATATTTTATTCATTATATTTTCTTTGTTATATTTTATTCATTATATTTTATTCAAGCCTCGAGGTACCGATCGAGAGTATTACTCTCACATTGATTATTTTAGTACTATTATTATTCTTTATTATTATCGAATTATCGACGATTATTTATTCGATATTTGGTATCATACGTATCGCAGAAAATCCCGGTGGTCGGACTTTTACACGGCATATTTTATTCGGAATTGTAATAGCCAGCCGTGGGTCGCTTCGCGTACGTGACCTCTCGACGTCCCGTTGTTTTGGTTTTGTTGGAAAGTATGTGGGATTAGCTCGGGATACGCCGTATCGCAGATGGTGAACCATGACTACCAGACGTTGAGAACGTATAGATAAATTTTATTCGAAATTAGAGGCGAGCGAGACCGTGCTACACGACATAGACACAGTATGGGAGTGAGTGAGAGCGTGGGATAACTGCTGCCGTTGAGTTACGGATTAAAATTTAGACACCTGACTAGATTTGGAAAATTGTTGAACATGAGAGACTAATTTTACGGGACATGTTTTTTGAATTCTAAATTGATGTTTATTGGAGATTAATATCGGTTCGCCAAGAAATAAAGAAGTTTGTAAGTCCCGTACCTGCTGTTGTTGTTTGAATTATTTACTGCAATTATTTTATTTGTTTATTTATTCTTATTATTTATTTAGTCGCCTACCTTCCTGTTTACCGTTTGACGTATTTATTGATTGTATTTTATTATTTGTCCGCGTTCCTTCATTCTAATGACTTGCTTTAATTACTTGATTTTACTCGTATTTTCTTTTATTTTGACTAATTAGTGACTTGACAGTCCGAACCACCCACTCTGCCTCGAATAGCTGTAGCTGGCCTGGGTTGAGGCTGGTCATCCGACTCGGTATTTTTTCCTTCCAGCGCGAAAGCGCCTGGCGCCCATCTCGAAAGAGAAAACATAAAGGAAGGAAAAAATAACTCGGACCAGTCATAGGTAACGTGGTGCGTTCAGGCACAAATTTACCGTTACACTACATAGCCTTTATAATCAGGTAGACGTATATTTTAACCAGAAACTCGTGGCACCGCCAAACAATGCATACGCCTACAGAGCATATATTGAAACGTTACTCAATTCTGGACCGCTGCTAAGAATTCACACTTAACAACCGCACTTTGGTACGCTGACCCACCCGGTATGTTTGACACTCTGCCAGGTGCATCGAATAGCCCTAATACCGGTCTAAATAATCGTGAAAAGTTCATAAAGAATGGTCGGACTCTAGATATGATTGGACATTTACACTGCGAGGTATTTAATCAGGATAAATTTCTGTTGTACGGTGTTGAGGTACGGCTACGCCTTGCACGCTCAAAAGACAAATTTTGTCTTATCGAGACTCCTACTGCTGGTGTGACACATAAACTACATATTAGCGAGGCAACATTACTCGTCCGTCGAGCAAAAATTGCACCAGGCGTGCTGATAGCTCATGCCAAAATGCTTGCAAAAACAACCGCAAAGTATCCTATAACAAGGGTTGAGGTTAAAGCTTTTACGATGCATAGCGGTATCATTGGTGATACTCTGGATAACGTTATTCTAGGCCAATTGCCTAAACGAATAATTCTTGGGTTTGCGAATAACCGTGCATTCAACGGCAGTACAACATTAAACCCATTTAACTTTAATAATCATTCGATAAATTTCAGGTCTCTATACGTCGATGGTCAACAAATACCTTGCAAACCTCTTCAACCGTCGTTTGGTGGCAACGAAAACTGGGTAGACAGTTATCACACACTCTTTAGCGGTACCGGTATAGACTTTCAGAATGAGGGTCTTGATATTACCAGGAGTGACTATCCAAAAGGTTACTGCCTGTATGTCGTTGACTTGACACCAGACTTATCAGCAAGTTGCTTCGGTCATTGGAATCTCGTAAGACACGGCAGTATAAGGGTCGAAGTACGGTTTGCAAAGCCGTTGACATCTACATTAAAATGTGTGGTATACGCCGAGTATGATAATGTAATAGAAATAGATTCCACACGACAGGTAATTACAGATTTTAGTGCGTGAGAGGGCACCACGCGCGCGCCCCTGTAGTATTTAAAACGCGCCTACGCCGCCGCACCTGGTATCTGTCTACACCAAACCCTCATAATGGACGTTATAGTAGATATTCAAGCACTCTATGATGCAAACAACCGTTTTCTATCAAAGGAGGTAGCTGTGACGACTCTTCAAGAGGAATTTAATGGTCACTGACTTGTCGCACCACCATACGACTTTAGTGGTCTGCCAAGGAGGGTACGTACGAGTAACAATAAACTGACGTGTTTTCAACATGGACTGGAATGGGTTGACGGTGATACACCATTGAAAAAAGTCTACGCTAATCTGCGTTTGTTGTAGGGATGTGCGATGTTTTTCGATTAATCGAAGCAGCCGATATTTTGGCTCGATTAATCGATTATATTTCTTCGATGTTTTAGTCAGTCGATTAATCGATTTTCGATTTTTTTTTGGTGACATCGATAACGCCATATTGTCGTTTTCACGTTAGAGACCAGGTATTGCATCATATTGCGTATCGTAAATTGAAATTCTGGTGGACCAGCCGGCATCTGGCATTCGGTAACCCGGCAGGACAGCAGCTCAAGTGAACACCTTATTTGAAGTGAAAATAAAAAAATCTATATAATTACGCCCGGCTCGTGCGTGAGAAATTTGCTGTTTCTCAGCTCGCTCGCGCGTGAAGATTGGAGTTTCGGACCGTCTTAGTTCCTCTTTCCTGATACATTATATATTCCTATATTTACGTAATTGCAGCCTGCAACTACGTACTTTAGTTCCTCTTTTGTAATACACTATATGTTAATATATTCCTAGAAAAAAAATGTGATAAAGTATACAGACGTGTTACAGCTAAAAACGATTATTTTGTTATACCCGGAACCTCTCATTCATTTTCCTTTCTATTTATTTTCATCTCATTCCTCATTTTGTTATCAATCGCAATATAAATTTCGTATTGAAAGATCTTGTATTAAAAAATCTTCCATTTTTAGTATTGGTATAAATACTCATGCTTCGATAACAGTTAATTATTTTTTTCAGGTACACAAACTTTGGACACAACATAAAACTGCATTGAACCCATAAATGATGACGATGGAGCGTTTTTATGATAATAAAGCTTTAATGACAATAAATTCTAAGCTTTTTTTCAAAACTTTGTTCATCTCCAATCTTTGTACGAAAAATTGGCTCCCTTTCGTCTCCAGCAAAAGTGCGTTCCTTATCGCCAGCCACCCTTTTTCCTATTACCGTAATCGTACAAGTCATACACTATGTTTCCACCGATACCGATAGGGTCAATTTGGGGTTCGGCGTGAGTGCGAGAGAGACATATAAGTGGACCTTTCTCTCGCACTCACGCAGAGCCCCGCTCGGTGAAAACATAGTCGATGACAGTGCACCCGTAGTATTCTACCCGCTATTTTCGATTAATCGATTCGTCGGTGTTATAAAGAAAATAATCGATTTCGAACATCGACACCTTTTTTTAAAATCGATTTTTGAAACATCGATTTAATTTAGAACATCGCCCATCCCTAGTTTGTTGTGTCATTACGCCTTACGTATTTACACAAGAGGCTTGCAGAAAGCCGAACTTTTACGTGATGTCCTGGGCCGTGAAATCATCAATCTGGAAGAATATGAGGGTCCGTCTCTAAAAAATATGCCTATCAATAATGTTTACTGTATCCATCATGGTGTTTCGAAAGAAGACAATGTGAAGTGCGCTTTAAATAACGTGGCAAAAATCCGACAAAAATCACTGACCCGCGACATATCGATTAAAGAAAGTGTTATAAATAAAAGTTTAAGCGTAGAGTATATATTCAAGGATATCACATCGTCATGTGTCAGTGCCGAGGCACCGTTGTACGGTGGACCTGTACCGGCTAACGATGAAATAACGGTACTTTACCGAAGCCGAGACCAACAAGTAGTAGAACCACCTGCTATACAACCGTCGCCACCACCACGTAACGAACACAACCAGCAACCAGCGCAACCACCACCACCACCACGCAACCATCATTATCATCATCAGCAGAGACGGTGCTAATTGCAGACCAACCGTCAACAGCAACTGTCCAAACAGTATGAACAGTCTACAGATATTCGATGCTCTACAACGAATATCTGCTCAGACGAGAGGAGTATTCCCTGCCGATCGCATCCCGAGTCGCTGGTCTGGACCCACAGCAATGGTGTTAAACACCGACGATCATAATCTACCGGGCCGGCACTGGGTAGTTCCTTGAGTTGATAAAAATGGCCATGGAATCTTTTTCGATAGTTATGGATTGCCCCCACTCATCAAGCAACACCATAACCGTCTACGGCGAAACTGTCGAAGCTACGAGTGGAACACACACCCCCTTCAATCACTCAAGTCTAAAGTGTGTGGTGAATACCGCATTATGTTTCTTGATTTTATGGCTCGTTGTAATACTCTGGATGATTTTATTGAACATTTTACGACAAACAGGTTAAAAAATGATCGCATCGCTGCACAATACTACAAACGATTAAAATATTTAAACCGTAAAATGAAACGTTTGAAAAATGTAAAAAACAATAATATAAAGGGCTACGAATGTGATAGAAACACCTGTGTACAAACTTGTACAGAACGATTTGGATGCTACTTGTAAAATACCATGAATAAATTCTACACATTGTATATTTTGTCTCATTATTATTCGAAAATCGCCCCACCCTATGCTGCGTTTTTCCCGATGACACACACCTGATGCCTATATATAATTCTAGGAGCGTGTCGTTGAGATAAAAATACAGTTGGAGGATGCGCTAGCCAGTATTTTTATACCATGAGAAAACACCCGTGGATACCCTAATTCCTATAATGGCGCGTGCGCGCTGTAAATACAATAAAGAGTGGTGGAAGAATGGTCGAGTGTATATATAACCGTAGCAGCTGAGAAAAGGTTAGTTGAAAAGAAAACGTCGTGGTGAAATCATCTTTTACTCTTTTCGTAACCATAATCGATCCCATTGACAGTATATTCGTGATCGACTGCTCCAAGGATCCTTGGAAATTCACCAAACAGGAGCTCGGGTACATCCCGAAACCCCTGCTGTTGAAATATTGGGGAGCAAAAATATCTATTCTGTGGGACAAACTACCTGAACACCTCAAGAATGACCCTGAAGTTTCCACGTACCTGCCGTGCCGTTTACATCACAACACACCGGTTCGAGAACGAATATAGACGGTCCAGCACCAGCTCGCAGGAACTGTACAGGATGTAATTATAAATCATCAGTTTCGTGAAAATGAAAGAAGCGTTTCTTATATGTCTGACAATCTTTTTAAATAAACAAAACAGTTTTTATCAAATTTCAAAAGAATTACACGTGTTTTTACTTAGCATAGTTATTTTAGCTGATTTTAAAGTTTCGAAAGATTTTATTTTTAATTAGTGTCAAATAGTAAAAAAGCAAAACCGCGGATGTGTGGGTCACGACCGGACGCAAATGTTTTTACCGCTGTCAAGCTACAATCTTCTTTTTCGATGGTAGGGCCCAATCTGTGGTATCGCCTGTAGGACCTAATCTACTTATCGATAGCTGTACTAAATCTACACCACCGACCGGCGGTAAGTCGCTCTGTTTTACCTGCGGTCGATAACATACCTCCTGTAGATTATTTACAATAGATGGCGCATCGGCGAGAAGCGTCCGACCGATGGCGCACGTGTCGCCTAGGTGGCGCGTCAGTCGGGGGCTCAGGGTGGGGCGACCAGATGCAGGAGAGAAGTGAGGGTAAGAAGGTGGGGGACCAATCACAAGCCAGCAGGGAGAGGGGTGGCCACACCCACCAGTCTCTCTATCTTGGCCCCTATCTACTCACGACATACGATAATCGGGGAGCATTAGTTCACAGATTCTCGCTAACGTCCAGGATCAGCTAGTAAAATCAAAAGAGGACCAGCTAACCAGCCAAAAGAGGACCAGGTAACTAGCCAAAGGATGACCACCTAGCCAACCAAAGGAGAAGCATATCAAACCACACAACTCCAAGGACCAGGCCTGATACCTTTCAGGCCGCTAAGACGAATATCTCCCAAGGCCAACCACTGAGCCACCAGTCATTCAAGCAGCCCAGCATCCGAGTCAACGAGATCTCACATCGAAAAGAAACCAATGTGGTATGGACAAAAATATCGCAAATCCATTGGAATTAACAAACACCTTGAAATTTCGCTAGGGACGCTCCTGTCGTCGTTCCGATGCGCCGATACACCGAAGATGCATCTCGCTGACGCCTCCACCGCAGCGGCGGCGGGGACATCAAGCAGATAGTATAGCCAAGAGAGCTCGAGCGAGAGCTCCGTCCCCACCACAGGTCCACAAGATATATAGATATAGGATAGGTTAGATCCAAAGGGGAAGAATAATAACGGACCTCGCTATCGATGGGAAGCCTGATAGGATAACACGCTATCTGGCCTAGCGTAGAAACTATACTGATATACCATTAGAGAAAATATTTCATTAATTTAATATAAAAATTGCCTTTTTTTTCGCGGACACGATTATATAGGCGTGCGTGAGCCCGGGTCGAGCTTTTTGTAACGTGCATAATCACCCAGAAATATTAAAATGGAGTTCAATTAAATAGTATTAATAATAATCGATATTCTGATCTGTATAATTTATCACATTTGTCAAATAAACTCTACTTGTACCCAATACTTAAGCCTGTATTAATTTCCTCCCTGTTCGAGTCCGAATAAAAACTCTTCCAGGGTAATGATAACGTAAAATACTGTTACATTTGCCGCCCGAACAGGGACTCGAGTATAGGAAAGAAAGGCTGACATTGGGTAACAAGTATAATAATTATAAGTTTTGAATCGATATTCGCTCAAAGACTGGTACACCGAGTAATGCTCGACGTTAGCCAGGAACTAAGTACGTCTCTATTAGAACGTTCCTTAGAGTGGGAATCCACAACAGCTGACGGTTTATTACGACAACAACGTAGGCAGGACCGGGAAGAAATAGGAAGGCTCTCGGAAATTCCAAGCGAAACGATGGAATCCGATGCATTAGGTGAGCACCGGGGAGGGCAGTCTATACCAAGGCTAAGGGAGACTCTTCCTGTCTTTCCAGATCCGGTGGACATGATCCAAATTATGGCTTTCCTTCATACCATGAAAGAGGGCCAGGATGAAAAATTCGAAGAACTTCAATCCAAACTAGACGACGCCACCGATTCATGTGTCTCGAGGACGGCTACATTCCGGGAAAATCTACAGGAGCACGTCAAAACTAAGATACTCGAAGTGGACGAGCGAACGAACAACAAAATCGAGGCGGTACGTCAGGATATCGTTCAGGAACACAAAGCCGTCAACAATTATCATCGCGAGGTCATTGTTAATAACCAAATAGTTCGTGCAAAATTGGAAAAACAAATGAAAGAGGCATGACCTCGAACAAATTAAGAACAACCGAAACGTTGCTGAAAAACAGGCAAACAGGATACAAACTCTGGAAGAACGGGTATCCACCGCCGTGAATAATTCCATACATGGTTTGTCGACATTCCAGGTAAGCAACCTCACTCGTCTCCAGGCGACTGCTCAAAAGACTCCAAAATATGCTGCTGACGGGAGACAACGCCCCACAAAATTCCTTAAGGAGCTACAAGAGTATTGTGTGGTCGGAGAAATCGAGGGATCGGACGTACATTTCGCCATACAGGACGCATTGGAAGGCCAAGCAAAGAAATGGTGGCATCTCGTGGAAGGTAATGTGCAAAATTTCTCTGAATTTGCAACAGCATTTACTGCACGTTACTGGACACGAGAAATGCAAGATAAGGTTGGTAGCAACCTTGAGTTCGGAATATACAAGACCGAAGGATAAAATCGTACCAGGGCTGAATACGCCACCCTTACTTTTGGCAACGCTCGAGACCTCGAAGAAAATATGTCCGACGAGGCCATTATTCGTCAGCTCGCCAGACATTTCGATGACGAGGTGAGATGCGCCGTCCGGATCCGCCAGATCCTCAAAGTGCCAGAATTTCTGGAACTCAAAGAAAGCATTGATATAGCAGGGCCTCTTAATAGCAAAAAAGGGAGCCAGAGGAACGGTTTCCAAGGACGTGGGGGACCGAGGAACCAGAGTTGACAAGGACCAATAAGAAACGAGTGGCAACCACCGCGAGCCCATGACAACCGACCACGTTGGCAGATCCACCCCCATAATGGAAATAGAGGACAAGCAACATGGCAATAGGCGCCGCAGAGACCACCGCAGCTGTACCCCACACGTCCACCCACATCTCAAGGCAATTAAAGCTCAGGACCGACAACATGACAACAGACACCTCCACCACCACCGAGTAGTGGGGAGCGCTTTCGACAAACGAATGCGATCCACGGATATCCCCCTGGACTATTCATAGAAAATACTAATACATCGGCAGTACGAGCACAACTAAACGTTTCCCAGAATACCAATACGGGAAACGCATAGACATTGCGCCCGTAACGAAATGCAAGAAAGAAGTAGTAATACGAGGTGCAACGGAAATTAAAAAGGAAGAAAGGACAAAAGAAGGAAATTATGGTAGAAAAAAAAAAGAAGAGGAACGATCGGAGAGTGGTTCAAAGTGAAAAAAAGGGAACAAATCGAAGACAGACAAAGGGAAAATGGCCAGTGAACCATCCACTAGTCAAGTCATTCCAAAGGATATCGGGATACCGGAATTATTTGGGCAGGAGCAGGGTGTTATGCCCATACCGCGTAATTGGATGACTTGGTAATCGGTTGTAACGATAATTTTTTTAATCGTTAACAATAATTTTATTTATCGTCGGAATTCGGGCTCGAACACAGAACTAATTAATGTTAGACTTCGAGGTGAGTGAGAGTAGGATTTATTAACAAAAGAAATAATTTCATAACGAGTTATTTTACAGTTTCCGGCCTCTAATATCTAGAGTGGTGCTTCTAAATTTAGTAATTCCGGCGATTATTTTAACATCATTTCGTCTTATGCGTGTACAAATTCTCGGTATCCTCGGGCACGAAACTCTGTTACGTGTCAATGCGTTCGTATTGACCTAGTATCTTCGAACACGCACACACACAGCCACTCGCATCGAACTCACTCCTTGACAGAATGTATTAACTTTGTAGAAAATGCTTTCTCAGTTACTCTCGTTTCAATTTCTCTCTTTGTCGCTTCCACTCACACAATCGGGCAATTTCTGTTTATACTGCCGGTTTAAAATCCACACTATTTAATTTATCTCCTTAAACACTAATCGCTTAATTCGATGCACTTAATCCCTATACCTAAATTTATTCACTTAATCCTATTCGTTTTTCACCTACCTACTCCATGATCTATATCGCTTTAGATCTATCCACTGATTATGTCTTTCCAATGTCTTTAAATGTCTCTCCTGTCTGACTCGCCTTCTTCCGACCTCGCAACACCGTCTAATTATTCCTAATTCCGGAACCACGGGTTTTTCGGAGATGTAATCTTTACTCGATTTCTTTTAACTCTTTAATTCCAGAAATGTTCACTCCGTAACTTTACTGTAGAGACTTGTGTAATATGTATTCGTTCGGAAAACTTGTACTAAGAGCTTGCTTCCCTGCGGTGCAGGCTCTTTTATAGACTCTCCCCCCAACCTGGTCCCCTCTACGTCATTAGTGGCTTGGAATTTAATATTTGCCAAATTCCAATGATTATGCGAGCTACCGTTGTCACGCCCCCCTATCCCTCCCCCGTCGCCGAGCAAAGCCAGTTGGTCGCTGACCTGCTGTTTTCGTCGACAAGCGAATTCCAGAGGCGTGACGTCATTAGTTTTTATGCTAGGTCCGGGTTCGGTGGCCTAGCGCCCGCGGTACTCGCTGCTTCCGAATATAATTCCGGTTCTTCTAGCCGTTCGGAATAATAAAATTACGCTAGCACATGTAACTATGTTACACGGTATAATATTAAAAAGTTATTATTTTTGGGATCTTTTGCCGATTAGGAGATGGATCTAGAGTAATCAGTGTAAACACGAATTTATGTAAAATGGTGGTATTTATTATAGGCAACGGCAACTTTCCGGTGTCTATTCAAAGTCAATAAAAGAATGTACAATAATTCTGTTGTTTCGAGCCCGTCACGAGGAACCAACCTCTCTTGATTGAATCTACTAATAGACTCTGATATTTCGAGCGAGTCGGACCCGTGATTAACCGTTCAGATTAATGTTAAACTTTTGACTGATTTCGGTGAAGCAGTTATTCACTCCTTTGACCGAAATCGAATGTCGCCATGAATTTCACAATAAACATCGCTTGCAAATTCCAGCAAGTCGTAGCTCGAGCTCGTAGCGGTCACTGCTCACAGCTCGTTGTTTACGTTTGCACTTTTTTTCTACTTCGATGAGTGGCCTCATGCGAAGAAGGAACAATGGCGAAATAATGTACAATTAATTAATTCGTGGCACAACATCCTTCCCCCCTTGAAGGAAAAAAAAATTTCTTATATAAAAAATGTTTTCTTCGGTTGGTTTCCCGTATTTCCTCTTACAATTTTGTATTTTATATATCGGACAATATAGCAGACAATACAATTTTTTATCATGGTTTTGATCATTTTTTGCTACTTATTCTTCATTGTCGATCTGGCAATCGCACTCGGTTGAGGGGGCGAGTTTCCCAGGCCCTGGCCCGCTCGGGTCGCAGTTATCGTCCGAGTGGCTCGAGGTTGATATTCACCTCGGCTGCTGCCGGGGTCGTTGCCTCGGTTGTCCCTGTCGGTGTCCGGTTCCGTTTGTACCTGTAACATTTAAACAGAAGGAAGCCGACCAAGGCTATTTGCGCTATTACACTCAGCGTGTAGAGGCTTGTTGTGGGTATGCAGTATCCCACCTCCGGTGGCGTCGAGGGTTTCCAAAATCTTTTCTGCTCGATCTCCGACCTTTTGCAGACCCTCCGGATCTCGCAGCACGCTTGATAGTGAAACTTCCTCCTTGGTCCGTGTCGGAGGTGCCTGAGCCTTTGTTTCCCTTAATTTTAAATCGTACGGGGGAAGGTAATCTTTCCGGATGACTTGAGACGTTCGCCCTGTTTTTTTTTTTAAGCTGAAATCTGGGGTGGTCACTATAAATACGACTACCAAAGCCATTATTCCGGTTATTTGTGTCCATTTTCGCGTATTTTAGGACTTCGCAGGGTGCGTCGTTGGTAACCGACATTGTAGGGTGTGTCGGCGGGCAAATGTAAGATTTGCTCAGTGTCTTGCAATTTTTAAAGTCATCGGTTGTCATCCTCAGGCATTTACGATTGTCGGTGTCAATGACTATGTGACCCCCAGTCAAGTCCAAGTAGTAGTACCCACCGTTGCTTGATCGCGTGTGTAAAGGGTATACTTTTTGTATACTGTACTGTTGCTGCCCGATCAGCGGTATGATGAGTACGAGTATAATTACATCACCTTCGCTGTAGGTTTTTAGGTCAGCCTGTCGCATAAATGCTGACGCTTAGCTGTGCTCTACTCCGCTTTAGGACTAGATTGTTTACGCGTACCTTCTTCCTCATTCTGAGGCTTAACCATTGTAATATTATATTTTTTTCATAAAAATTAATATTGTCTTGAAATATGGAAATATTTTGGCATATTTCACTGTCATTTGCGGAAATCGAATTTCCAATTAACATGTGTATATCAACGGAATAGAGTGTGCACATTGACTTATTTTTTCCAAAATTAAGTATGCTCTTAGAGCATATTATTCAATTTACTCTATATATTCTTTGTACACTCTACGCTGAGCACTATCCTGCGTCAGCATTAATATTCTTAACATTTTTCGAGGTGGTTTTCAAGCGTGGTTGCAGTATTCCGTCCCCTTTGGATTGCGTAATTAAAGTGCAATTTCTTCTTAATTGTTTCTGTTGGATAATCAGCTGGCGCACGGCGATCGATATTTGCCGTGGTCGACCTGTTGCTGCGGTGTAGCACGCTGCGTTCGGCTGTGCCGAGGCCGTGCCTTGCATGCATGCCGCGTTAAGCGAGAGGTTGTCTCTCTCGCTTGACTTCGGCTTCGCTCACCTGCTATCTCACTCACTTTAATCCAGCGCTCAACGACGCTTTTGTATCACACAGCCATATTGCAAAATTAGACACTTACGTGAAAACCCGCTCGAACAGCGCACACATATTGGCAACGCTCGGACAATTTTCACCTTTCTTCACCGGATCTTCCCAACTCTTTCGTGCTCACCAGGACTCAAATCAAGGTAAGAGTACACCATCATGATTCAGCGTAATTCAATAACGGTGAGGAGAGTAATACACATCGGTGCATCCTCATAAAGGTCTCACACTTTGGTGTGCTCTGCAGTACTGGCTGTACCACGGTTTTTACATTACCTGTTGCTCACTCAATTAATACAATTGCGTGTGTTTTAATCAGTTCACTGTACTTTTAACCAACGAAGCTTGCTGGGAAAGAACTGTGCATTTATTTCATTCATATGTGCATCCTCAAGCTCACTTCGCCGTGCTCTGCAGCGTTGGCTGCATCACGGCCTGTCACAGTAAATTTCCAGCACTCAAGTAACAGAGTTGCATGTGCTCACACTCATTCACTGTTCCTTCTCTTTTACCATCTTACTGAGTATTTACTGGAAATAATTAATTTATTCTATGCACTCTCATATCTCATTGCGTGGCATGCTCTGCAGCACTGGCTGCAGCGCGTACACTACACTCAATAAATACAGCACACAATTAATACGAGTAATTGTGTGCTACTCAAGTAATAAAAGATAGCACACAATTAATATAATTGTGTGCTGGTTTAGAAAAATATAAATGATATAAAAATAAATACAAAATTCAACTTAATTAATTTTTGTATTTATTTTTATATCATTTATATTTTTCTAAATTTAACATATTTTTGTAATTGATGTGCGGAAGTTGCAAATAAACCACTTTCTCTACCAAACATCTATTTGTCTGGCTTCTTTCTCCCTGTCGTGAATGAAGACTCATAATTTCCAATATATTCGCAGGTCGTTCCAGCTACACCCAAGGAATTCTCAAACATTTGTTCCTTCGAGCCGGATCTTTCGACTCGCACAGGGTAGAACCGGGGTTTTCTGCCTTCCGCACACAACCACTCTTCGGCTCATCTCGATATAAGATTCTGGGAACCCACAGCGCAGCATCCACCTCATCTCATCGGCTCACCACCAGCTCTTCGATTTGGTAACGTAGAATTCTGCGGAGCACCTTCGTTCTTTTTTTCATTTTCATCGCTCACGAGGGCTAGCAATGTCTGAACCTAATTTCTCAGGTACCGGGGTGGCACCTGGTGATTCTGAAGAAAAAAGGCCTTGCTGATCCCGGAACCCGCCGCTGCTGTGAAGAAGGCCCGATCACCTGCTCGGCTGACAGCCGAGCTGGTGTTCAAGGTCCCATCGCAGCAGCGACGGATCTCATCTCTGCGGTTCATTTGGAACACTATCGAGGAGGGTCGGGAGACCCTCTCCGTGGCCTCCCTCAATACGTTAGTCGAGGAGATTGATGAGCTTCACGGCGACTTTCGTAAGGAGCATGTGCTTCTGGAAGCGTCGTGGCCCATCTCTCACACCGAGAACAATTATTTTAGTAATGACACACACACCATCGAGGCCAAAATGGCGCTGCATGGTAAGATAGCTGCGAGGGAGGCCATGGAGAGGCTCAAACGCTCCCAACCTGCTGCACCGGGGGTCACGTCGCCGAGGTCTAGGACAAAGCTGCCAGACATCAAGCTGCCGACCTTCAAGGGCGCCTACTCCAAGTGGCCAGCGTTTCGAGACTTGTTCTCATCGCTGGTCATCCGGAACACGAGGTTAGCCGACGTCGAGCGGCTGATGTACCTGCGTAGCTGCGTCACGGACTCGGCGGCGAAGCTCATTCAGGGATTCGCCCGCACCGACGAGTCGTTCACTTTGACATGGGAGATCCTGGGGTCTCGTTTCGAGAACTGTCGCTTCTATCTCCGAGGCCTACAAGGTCCTCACTTCGGTTGCCATGAAGGAGGAGTTGTGGGACTGCGTCATGGTGAGACTGCTCAGCGAGCAGTTTGACCAAGCGACACGCGAGGCCTGGGAGACAAAGTTGGGACTCTCATCTGGTTTCCCGACCTTAGCGAGGATCGAGGAGTTCGCTGAGACGAAGATTCGAGCATTGGAGATGGCGAAGGCCACTCCTAAACCGAGTGCTAGCTCTATTCGTACGTCTTCGGCTTGCCCTCCTCCCGCAAAGACCGGGACCCAACGTGCATCGGCTCATCATGTGGGTAGCACGGTCCGTGACGCTCCGTCGTCACACACCACGGCGCTCGCGTATGCCTGTGACTGCTGTCGGGCTTTGGGACATTTCATCGTGATGTGCCCGGAGTTCCGTCAGTTTACAGTGGCTGCGCGGCGCAAGATGGCAGAGAAGGCGCGGCTTTGTTACGACTGCCTGGGACGACACAACGCGATGTCTTGCCGATCCACCCGGACGTGTAAAGAATGTTCAGAGCGGCATCACACAATGCTCCATCCTGCAGCGCCCCCTGCAACTACTTCCGACGCACAACGGGCTCAGGCACAGTCGTCAACACAATAGGGTGTTGACGCAGTCGTCCTCTCATCGGTACATCTCACACGGAAATGCTCAACCTTATTAGCAACCGCACTCGCACACATTCACACATCGGCATTAACTCATCAGGCAAGACTTCTCATCGATCCTGGATCGGAATTGACATTTATTACGGAAGGAATCTTTCGTAAACTCAACGCAACACGTAAGCACTCATCAATTTCGATCACAGGGATCGGTGGAAGGCACTCAACGCAGACACGTGGTTCGGTTCAACTCACAATATACTCCACACACACCAAGGAGAAAGTCACGGTATTGGCTCACATTCTCAACACGATTACTACTCATTTGCCATCTTTTGAGTCACCAGCTCGCACATGGCCTCACATAGTGAAGCTGAATCTGGCGGATCCGGACTTTCTCACACCACGATCGATCGACATTATAATTGGAGCGGATATCTATGGTCAGGTGATTAAACCTAACATTATCTTGCCTATTGCACAATTATCAATATTTGGTTGGCTCATCATTGGACCTATTAACTCATGTCAACATGAAGCACTCACTGTTCATCACGCTGCTATGCAACACGATGATCAGGAATTACAGAATGTGCTCACAAAATTCTGGATTCAGGAAGAGCCACCAAAGAACACAGTCGGTCAACTCACACCAGAGGAGCAGGCATGCGAGGATCATTTTCGTGACACGCATCAGCGTGATTCAACAGGCCGGTACATCGTTCGGCTTCCTCTCACATCTTCACCTGCAAATCTGGGAAGCTCATACTCACGCGCACTTCAGTGTCTGAAGCACACAATTCGGAGAATCTCAAAAAATGCTGAATACGGTCAGCTCTACTCACAATTTATGGACGAATACGAACAGCTTTGTCATATGGTGAAGGCTTGAAAATCATCTACAAGTGAAATACAGTATTATCTGCCTCACCACGGTGTACTGAGACCAGACAGTATCACCACCAAATTAAGGGTGGTATTCAATGATTCTAGCTCAACATATTCTGGAAAGTCTCTTAATGACATCATGAACACTGGACCTAATTTGTTGCTCAATAAATTCCAAAAAAACATTTGGAGATTGTTGATAGAATAAAAGTTTTGATATACCGCAGTTGCAGTGGGAACTACCATGTTTCTGATTGTAGGCATATAACACTATAAAACTCGAATGATCATGCGTTATTACATGCTTTCAAGGAAATTTATATAAAAGCTGATCTACAGAGCGATATATCTTATATTACATATTATTATTGCTTCTGTGCGGGCGTCAGAACATGAATGCTATTCAAAATGGAAAAAATACATCAGCGCAAATATACCGCAGAGACTCTCATTCTTCAAACCTTCGGAATTTACTATGATTGTACAGACTGAAGGGATTCAACTCAACAAAAAAATTCTACATCTATATACAGAGTATTGGATGTCTATTAAAGAGCCACCTGATATATGTATAATCGTAAAAGCTGAGAAAAGGTTGGTTGAAAAAAAACGTCGTGATGAAATCATCTTTCGCTCTCTTTCTAGCCATCATGGATACTATTGACAGTATACTCGTGATTGACTGCTTCAAAGATCCCTGGAAACTCACCAAAGAGGAGTTGGAATACATTCCGAAACCCCTGCTGTTGAAACATTGGGGAGGAAAATTATCTATTCTGTGTGACAAACTAACTGAGCACCGTGAAGTCTGCTCTTACATGCCGTGCTGTTTACATTATAACAAATCGGGTACGAGAACACATATTGACGGTCCACCACCCGCTCGCCGGAACTGCAGAGGATGTCATTAAAACTGAGCAGTCAACGAGAATGATGCAAACAAGTTTCTTATACGAGATTGTTAAGACAAAACTGTTTTTATGAAGCTGAAAAAATAACGCGCGTTTTCCCTTATCATCATTATTATGAATACTTGGGAAGTTTTCAAAAACGAACTGACATTCAATACAAAAGAAAAAAAGGAAACCAATCAGATATTGAGGAGGCTCGGTTATCGACAACAAGGTTTGATTTACCGACTGCCAACATTTGATCTCTTTTACCGATTGTCGGAATTATGTTGATTGTTGACAAATTACTATAGATTACGCATCGGCAATTAAGGATGGTCCAGTATGCGACAGATCGCACGGGGGTAAGAGCACCAATCAGAACCAGTCAGAAGGGCCCCTTCGACTAATCTTTACGTTTATAAATGTTCAAATCAAAATGAATTATTTATTAACCCAATAACCAAACCAACTCCAATCCCTGAGCGACGCATTTCGCTCTAAAATAGAGAAATTAATCAATTATCCCTAGTTACGTCTTCTTTTGCGAATAATAATATCCAGGACGTAACATCCACCGTCACAAAGCTTCCTTTATGTGGAAGCAAAACAAGGTTATTTCTGTTCGTTTTAGGGAAAATACGTTTCATCCGTTTCTTTTTTCGTAAAGAATAAATTTGTTCGTTTTAGTGAAAAAAGTATGATAATAAGTGTAAAAAACAAGTTCCTTTAGTTTTATAAAAAAATATTTTTTGGTTTTTATGAAAAATAAGTCTTTGAATTTATGTCTCCAATTGACCTCGACGTAAAATCGATTTCGATATGCCATAAAAAGGAGGTAAAAAACGTAAAAGATATCAGGGCAGAAGGGATACATTGTGTATATCCTAACGAATAAAAAGTCACTAATTCATGCAAAGCCAAGAAAACGACAAAATAAGAATTGGGTCTGCCCATTGACGTGATCTTGCCCCGTAGAAGGTCCGCGATCGTACGGAGATTCTGGGAACAGCAAAGCAAGCGCAAGCGAGCCGTTAGTGGTCGATGGTGATTGAATAATAGTGGGAGAAGAGGGGAGAGAGCACGTCAGCGAACGAATATCTCTGCCGGTGGAAATGATTAAAAAAGCATGCAAGAGCTCGAGAGAAAAACTTGTAAAAATAAATTATGCTAATGGGTTCTTAGGAGGACTTTAATTGTGTCAGTCCTCATCAATATCTGTGAATGCTGTCAGTATTTATGCGCATCTTCTTCAAAGTGGCGGTTGCGGCAATGAGTTACATTTAACGATCCGTAAAATATCCAATGAGATATACAGCCTTGGCCAAAAGTATTAGGCACCTATATTTGTTCACGTTAGCCGCGAATTTTTTGTTCCGGCAGTCGTTCCTTGTATTCATTGACCTTGGGTGTCTCAAAACAAAATTGTGTACACCGAGTATTGCGTGGAAAGAAACAATGTTGCATGTTGCTTATGCGATACGATCTTTCGGCTTTTCTGGCACATTGTCAGTCTGCGATTACCACTCAGTGGCAAAATATCACAGCGTACAATTAGAGTTAAACTTGTTAAATTCGACGTGTTTATACCATATTCTTCGAGAAAATGACGAAAAAACGTCAGCTCAGTTTGGCACAACGTGTGGAAATTGAAGTTTTGTTCCGCCAAGGGAGGACACAAACACAAATTGCGAAGAAAGTCAAATGTTCACGATGCGCTGTGCAATATAGCATAAAACGCATAAAACTGACAGGTTGCCATTCGAATCGCAATAAATCGGGGAGAAAAAAAGCCACAACACCTCGCGAAGACCGCATATTGATACGATCGTCTTTAAGAAATCGTAAAAAAACATCGTCTGAACTGACTCCTGAGCTTGCCAAGCAGACGCAGACGATAATATCATCCCGAACGGTGAGAAGAAGGGTTACGGAAGCTGGCATCAAAGGATGCAAAGCCCGGAAGAAGCCCTGGTTGTCCGAAAAGAACAAAAAAGCTCGCTTATTATGGGCCAAAAAATATCAACATTTTTCCGAAGAAAATTGGTCAGAAATACTTTGGTCCGATGAATCTAATTTTCAAGTAAGGACGAAAAACCTATTATTGTCTAGTTAGAAACCCAAATACTCAATAACATTCCATGCTCACGTGATTCGAACTTCTTTGGATATATCAAATTTTTCCGTATCTTAACAGGTTTTTGGGACTGCTGGTGCAACTTTCGTGAGACGGCGAGTGGGCGAAGAATACCATCCAGAGTGTGTCGTCCCAACCATAAAATATGGAGGAGGGAGTGTCATGGTATGGGGTTGCATAGCGGCGAGTGGTGTGGGGAAAATGTTCATATGTGAAGGACGTATGGACTCGAAAAAATACATATCCGTACTCGAAAATGCATTGATGCCTTTTCGAAGATTTTCGGTGTTCGTAATATGGAGGCCATCATATTTCAGCAGGACAATGCACCCTGCCATAAATCCGCCGTAACCGTGAGGTGGTTCACCGAAAATGATGTGGAAGTCCTTGAATGGCCGGCACAGTCCCCAGATCGATCTCAATCCCATTGAGCATTTATGGACTATATTAAAGCGAAACATCCGAAACCACGTGATAACATCGAAAGAAGGGCTAAAAAAAGTGTTGCGCGAAGATTGGGAAAAGATAGACTCCGAAGTGTGTCGTAACTTGGTGAGCTCCATGCCCAAAAGAGTCGCTGCCGTAATTAAGGCCAAAGGTGGTGCAACCAAATATTGATCAAATTACACTTGGATCACCACCGAACATTTAGATTATTGATTTTTTTTATTTCCTTCAATATTATTCCCGGATACGAGGATTTATTTGGGGTGCCTAATACTTTTGGCCAAGGCTGTATGTGTTACATGTACCAGGTGTACAAGTATGAAATGCGGATTTTTTTCCTAATAAAAACATGTTAAATTCCGAAGAATGATAAAAAGTGCTTTATTCACAGTATGCTCCATTGCTTGTAATACATTTTTCCCACCTTTCGGGCAATTTGTGAATACCACGCCAGTAACAATCTTCCCCTTTTGCTGCAAACCGTCATCGAGCCAATTTTTCACATCTTCGTACGAACCGAAGCGCTGCTCAGCAAGTGCGTGACCCATCGATGCAAACAAGTGGTAATCGGAAGAAGTCAAGGCTGGTTAGTAATCCGCATGGGGTACAACTTCAAGCTGATTGCTTCCAACGTGTCGCGAACAGGGTTTGCCGTATGTGATGGAGCATTGTCATGAAGAAAAATGACTTTCTGTTGCTTCTTTCGGTATTCTGGCCTTTTTTCAAACAGCGAACGGTTCAAATCGGTCAATTGTTGTTGGTAATATTTAGTATTAACCGTTTCTCCAAGTTTTAACAGCTTATAATAGATCACGCCCATCTGGTCCCACCAAACCCAGAGCATCGTCTTTCTGCCAAAGCGATTCGGTGTTGTGGTCGATGTGGGTGGTGCGTCTGGGTCTACCCTTGATTTTTTACGCTTAGGATTCTCAAAATAAATCCACTTTTCATCGCCTGTAACTATACGATGCAAAAAAGACTTCCTTTTGTATTGAGCAAGCAAAATGTCACATGTGTTTTTGCGAATTTCCATTTGCCTGTCGTTCAACTCATGTGGTACCCATCTACCGGTCTTCTGAATCTTTCCAATCTCTCGTAGCCGATTGGAAACAGCTTGTTGACTAGCACCCAATTGCTCGGCGAATTGTTTTTGTGTTTGCGAATCAACTTCGTCCAGCAATGCTTGCGATTCAACATTTTCGTATTTTTCTGGCGGCTTTCCACGTTCCTTGTCTGCAACATCGAAGCCACCACTTTTGAAACGCCGAAACCATCGTTCACACGTATCTTGTGATGGAGCATATTCACCATAAGCTTCTCGCAGTAATCGGTATAATTCGGCAGTAGTTTTCTTCAAATGAAAACAAAAAGTTAATACTGTCCGCGAATGCTCTTTGTTCGGTATCAATTTCGACATATTGAACTCAACAACGCAACACTATACACACACTTTTCCAATTTATCACTCGTGCACGTCTGACACTTGTTGATGCCACAACAAAATGGCCCAGTGTCAAATCTTTATAGCACAAACTGTATTCGAGCGCCATTTGTTGTCTGAAATCCGCATTTCATACTTGTATACCTGGTATAGTAAATATATGAGTAAACATATTTCTCATAAGAATTATATATACGGGTTGCGTTTGTTTAATCACACACGCTTTTTGTATTTCGACCATGTATGCAGGGTGGCCGATTTATCTGAAGACATTAAAATATTTCGAAAACTACGCATCGGATCAAAAAAAGTTCTCAATAAAATTTGTTCGCCTGGAGAGAGGTCATCCAATGATACCAAATTTGACCCCCCATCCCTACCCCCTGGGGTGGGGGTAGGGGCAACTTTGAAATCGTAAATGGGAACCCCTATTTTTTATTGCAGATTCGGATTTCTCATAAAAAAATAAGTAACTTTTATCTGAAACATTTTTTTTCGATTCGTGATAGATGGCGCTGTAATCGTAAGGGACCTGATTTTTGCGAATATCTCGAGAAATTACACATCGGATCGAAAAAAGAAAAACCACATGTTTAATTTTTCAAAAAGCTATTCAGCGATACGAAACTCGATCCACCCTCCCCCCATCCCTACCCCCTGGGGTGGGTGTAGGGGCAACTTTAAAATCGTAAATGGGAACCCCTATTTTTTATTGCAGATTCGGATTCCCCATAAAAAAATAAGTAACTTTTATCTGAAACATTTTTTTGTCGGAATACAAAAAGCCAATTATATATATAATTGGCTTTATATATATATATAAAGCAATTATATTTATTACATAAGCGATATACATTACATGCACTCATACATACCAAATGCAAACATATACATCGGATATATATGTTTTCAATATAGTGTAAATATAACTACAATATCTAAAAACTGAATTTATATGCATAACATATATTCCCATTTATTTGGAGATACATCTTTTCTCATGGGGGTTACCTCGGTCAGTGTGAACGGCGTGGTCGAACCTCTGGTCAAAGATCCGGCTGATTCAAGGATGTTAGGCCTTCTTATGACGAGCTCGGCTCCTTTGTAACGGGCGCTAAATCGCGGCGACGAACCGCTAAGTGTGACCCTCACTCCCGGATTCTGTTCATTCGAATGGAAAAATAAAACAAAATGCAGTCTATTTACATTTTGTACAACTATTTCATAGTCACAGAGTAAACATAATTTGTTAAATTCTGCATGATTAAAAAAAAAAACGTATCCTCTCAATAGTTCAACTTGAGTTTATTTATGGAGTGAAAGATAATTGTTTTTTAATTACAATGATGGACATTGATCACATAAAAATGTTTTTATGATACTTTTCGATTTGAATACCCGTAAGCAGATTTCGAAGATATAATTTGTATAATATACCATAATAGGTGATAATGTTTTTTTTTTGGAAAAAAAAATTACAAAAAATGAATTTAAAAAAAACATTAATTTAACATAATTTTTTAACATAATAAATTTTTTAATATCCATATTATCACTTGTTTTTAAGAACTATTTACAGCTATTCGAACCAAAATGATCCGAAAGTAAAATACCTAATGATTAACTTTTGTTAATCATAGTTAACGAAAAGTTTTTAGAAGATGTCTTAAATTATATTGCATTATTGCAAATTTCTCTATTTTTCGGAAATTTTTTTTTATCAGATGATCTACTTTTCTCACTTCATTCTCACTCACCGAATTATTATCAAGGCCTCTGTAAGCTGTGGCAAGTACAGATGACCTGTTGCCGAAAGCATTGCAAAGGGGTGCGACAGTGCTCATCAACTGTTCGAGCAAAGCTGCATTTCTATTCAAGAGGACGGTGCTTCTCGGTGGACTGAAAATATTGCTATCGGAGGTACCGCTAGCACCATTGCTAACCCCTGCGATACCAAAAGCCCCATCGACGGTATTCCCGTTTTCATTCTTACTAGAGATTTTAACGTTCACCGTCGGTTCCTGCCTCGTTGAACGTTGAGACGAACTTCCCAAGGATGGTACTATAGTAGCGTGGAATCTTGCCGGCGCTTTAGGTGTGATAGCAATACTGTCGTTTGTCAACGATAACTTCTCGACTGGCAATGTGTTTACCACCACTGCTGGCAGAGGCTCCGAGTGGCGACGATAGGTCGCGGTTCTCGGTCGAAATTCACGACGACGAGCCGATTGCAGCGGTTGCTCGGTATTACCGGATTTCAGTACTGACCCAAAAAGTTTGAAACCCTCAGTTTTCTTTCTCATGTACCGACTACCAGCTGGATCAGGTTCCAATGTCTTTTCGGTGGTCGCAAATGATGTATCTGTCACTTCCGCGGTTGTCATTGATTTGATAGTAGGTTCTTCCCAGTTTCGGTCAATATGCGCAGTGTACCAAAACCTCGATCCTTTCGAGATACTGGGCGGAGCTTCGGTCGTAATGAATATGGCAATAGGTTCTTGCCAGTTTCTGTCAACGTATGCGGTGTTCCATGTCCTGGACTTCATCGTAGTGGTCGACCAATTAATGGAACGTCGCGACGGCAATTCTCCGGACTTTTTCGGCGGAGGTGGTTTCTGAACATTTTTGTCAATATGCTGAGTATTCGAGGTTCTTGATCTCCTGGTAGTGGTCGAAGCAACGTCCCAAGAAAGTTCTATGGCTCTTCGGAATAAAATCCAAGACTTGGTCGGCTTCATCGTACCTACAGTAAACTCCTCTGATGAACAAAGAAGACTTGTACTCTCAATTAAAGAATTCGCTTCATTGATTTCATTCAAGGGGGTTGTCTCGGGTATTTCCTCATTCTTGTGCGCTTTTTTTATTCTAACAAACTTATTTTCAGTTTTGTCGGTCGCGAAAGCTTGAAGACAATTTCCTGTCCTCGGGCTATTGTTTGTTGACCCAAGCCTCCGAGCAAAATTCAAAGTCCTCCATTCTTCATATTTTTGTGGGGTAGAAACAGCCTTGGTTGGGCTCCTAGTGGCTTCCAGTGACTTCTCAGTGATGATTGAAGCGGATATAGACCCCAAAGATCGTTTTTCTTGCTTTGAATTGACATTGTTCTCAACATTCTTCGATTCAGTTTTGAGGTTCAATTTTCTGAAACTTTCCAGCTTCGGTCTTGATCTGGCGACGAATTGCGGATCCGCGGTCATTTTCTCCTTGAATAGTCTCTGAAACGGAACTTATTTTGTTTCTATTTTCTTACGAATACGTCGCGACACAAGGTTTATAAATGTTCCTTTCGTGTTGGGCTTTGGACGGGGACAGCTGTCGGCATTAGTTGCGTATACGAAATCAGATAGAACCGAAAGAGAGGGGGAGGGAGAGAGAGAGAGAGCGCGCATTGCATTCGCTGATTTTATCAAGTTCAGAACGTTGGATCGCTACGGGTCTCTCGAGCAGGTACAACCATCTTCCGCTTCTTACCGTCGAGATGGCGAGCCAACTCTAGCCATTATCGTCCTACGATAACCATATGTTATTAATTACCAAAAGTGGCTTTCGTGCTGGACTGGGCTACGCATCTCTATCGTCTATCTTCATTTATGCATCGTCTAAGCGAGGCGTTACTCGCGATCATCTACCGACAGCGATTCCCTCAATTAACAAGATTTGGGATTGTTAGGAGAAGATCAACGCTAGCAAGCACGCGTGCCGGCAGGTACTCTGCGCTTTTTCCCAGTGACTTTCAAGTGAGAAGGTCGTAAAGAGCTCCCGTTGCTTTATCCCACTTTTCCGTTGGCATTTTCGTTTTGATCCATAGACCTGACTGTCGATACCACCATTAAGACCCTCTAAATCAGAAAGGAGTACTCGAGATAAAGAAGGAACACTGTTGCAGCTTCGTCCTGGTCAGGTATTTTTCCTCTCTGCGGTCTTTCGTCGACTATTGAATTTGTTAAATTGACATTATTACAGTTTGGTCGTATCTGTGATTTCTGTGGACCACGCGCAGAATGCGTGTTGTATCGGTACTAATTGTGTTCTGTAGAGTGTAACTACGACATCTCTTGAGATTTAGAGCCGGGAACAAGTCAGTTCGTACTTTATGTTTTATTTTGATGGTCGTTATTTTAAAGTCGCACGCGTGTTAGTTCGTCATCCCGTTGGATTTTGGTGTGAAAGAGATTGGTACGATATAGGCCGCGTCACGTATTGTTCTAGTTATTGAAGAGTATTTGTTTATATATTAATTTATTTCATTTATTTTGCTCTGTTCATTTTGTCTTACATTATCATTTTTTGAGAGAGCACGTACTCATATTTTTGAGTTGATGCGGTAGCGGCAGCTTCAGCCTTAAAGTTTTGCCCTTATGGAAATGTTTATGAAACCGCTTCAACATTGTAAATATGTTCTGGCTCGGATCATATTGCAATAATTTAATCTTTTCACATATAAACTACCACAAGTTTTTCCGAGAACAGAAAAATTTGGGGGAAAATACGAAATTTGCCGGTGATGCCAGGAGGTAACCAGTTGTGACGATAAGTGCCTTTGATGAATTTATACAACCTTGGACAAAAACGTTAAAATTGTATAAAAGTTCTAACTGAATACATCAATTTTCTCGCCCAATATCTTTGACAATATTCAAAGTAACATAAAATATGTTGAGTAACCACAAACGCATGTGGCACCTTTACTTTATGTAGGTGGTGGGTAATATAATGGAGGGAGGAAGTGAAAAATAAAATAAAACACTATGATTCAACCGATGCATAAAAATATCGCCGACCTTTCAACTTCTACAAAGCGAGACGACATATTTAAATCACGATTATTTTGTCATCTTTATCAACGATCTCGAAAAGCTGACCCGACGCATACGTATGCGTTTTATTCCACGTTTTCAACATTTGGCCTACTCTAAGTTCAAGAGAAAAGAAAAAGGACTGTTCCACCGATTCAATCGGATCACGTCCCTACGATTGTTGCAACAATAATAAATGAGGCCAAGAAAGGTGTTGTAGATACCGGAATAGTAGTATGTGGACGCCTTTGCTCCATCCCACTTCTATCCCCACTCTATCCCTCACCATGCGGTTACCCCCACCACTCCAATTTTCCACGGCCGCGCTACCGATTTTGCTTAAAGAATGTCGGTAACGTGGAAATGGTAAAGGGGGGTGGTGTGGGTACTGTGTTGAACAAGGAAGAGTAGATATTAAGCGGGATGGAGCAAATCCGGCGACATAATTGCAAGAAAATTTGTTAACATACCCGTATGCTGCTGGTGACTTCTATGGCAGCTATCCAATCCAGGTTGACGACTACGAGAATTCCTTCTGCACACACATTCAAATGCATAAGGGCACACTTACTAGCATACACACACAAATGCATGCACGCACGCCTCATCGCGAATACATATCGCTTTTTATTGTTTGCGCGTCGGATGCCAAAGACAGACTGAATGCTCAGGATGCTGCTAGAGGGTAATATGGGCTTAAAGATAACAACTTCCTCTGAATCATAAGCAGGTGTCCAGCACTTTGAATGCATCGATAGCGGTTTTTCACATGTGTACCGCTTTCCGTTGTGTTCCTCGTGAAACGTTTGCTCTGCTGTAAAAGGCGTAGAATATAATCCGGCTCTCTCTCTCTCTCCCTCTCTTGAGCTTCTGCATTTACATTTCACGTATCACTCAATGAAGAACTCACTTTTAATCATAAAATATTCCATTTTATTTATTTTCAATTTACTTGTAATTGATTTGTATTTTCACCCGTAATAATATTTTTAATTAATTTTTTCGCTGGGGACGTTGTCATCATCACAGCTTACTTCTAAAAAAAGAATGAAACAAGTATTTAATTGTTCGTACGGGTCGATATAAATAACGCGCACAGAAAAACCGGTACTGTCTTACCTGGTATACCTCAACTCATTATACAAACTTGAAAGCGCTGATAGTATGCTACCGTCGGCGTCAACTGCAGATGGGTATGTCGGATGACATTTTTGGATGACTTTTCTGAAGCTAGATCTAGATGCACCGTGTACGTATCCTCCCCTCGTTCTCCATAACATAAATAACGGGCCTTCCGTGTCAATTTGACAGGTGTACAAGTATGAAATGCAGATCTCAGACAACAGATCGTGCACGAATGCAGTTTGTGATATAAACAGTTGATAATGCGCCATTTTGTTGTGTAATCAACAAGTGTCAGACGCGCACGAGTGATAAATTGGAAAAGTGTGTGCATAGTGTTGTGTTGTTGTGTACAATATGTCGAAATTTATACCGAACAAAGAGCATTCGCGGACAGCATTAATTTTTTGTTTTAATTTGAAGAAAACTGCTGCTGAATCATACCGATTACTTCGAGATGCTTATGGTGAATATGCTCCATCGCAAGATATTTGCTTCATCGCAAGCATTGATGGACGAAGATGATTCGCAAACACAAAAACAACTCGCCGAACAATAAGGCGTTAGTCAACAAGCTGTTTCCAATCGGCTACGAGAGATGGGAAAGATTCAAAAGACCGGAAGATGGGTACCACATGAGTTGAACGACAGGCAAATGGAAAAGCGCAAAAACACATGTGACATTTTGCTCGCTTGGTACAAAAAGAAGTCGGTTTTGCATCGAATAGTTACAGGGGATGAAGAGTGGATTTATTTTGAGAATCCCAAGCATACATTTTCAAGCGTAAAAAATCATGGGTAGACCCAGGCGCACCATTCACATCGACCACAAGACCGAATCCCTTTAGCAGAAAGACGATGCTCTGTGTATGATGGTACCAGAGGGGCGTGGTCTATTATAAGCTGTTAAAACATGGGAAACGGTTAATACTAAACGTTACCAACAACAATTGACTGATTTGAACCATTCGTTGCTTGAAAAAAGGTCAGAATACCGAAAGAGGCAACACAAAGTAATTTTTCTTCATGACAATGCTCCGTCACATACGGCAAAACCGGTTCGCGACACATTGGAAGCACTAAGCTGGGTAGTTCTACCCCATCTGGCTTACTCAGCAGACTTGGCTCCTTTCTATTACTACTGTCTGCATTGATGAGTCACGCACTTGCTGAGCAGCGCTTTGGTTCGTACGAAGATGTGAAAAAATGGCTCGATGAATGGTTCGCAGCAAAAGAGGAAGATTTTTACTGTCGTGGTATTCACAAATTGCCCGAAAGATGGGGAAAATGTTTAACAAGCGATGGAGCATACTTTGAACAAAGCAGTTTTTATCATTCTTCTGAATTTAACATGTTTTTTTAGAAAAAAAATTCGCATTTTATACTTGTACACCTGGTATATGCAGAGGCCGCTTGTTCTGCAAAAAAATATTTTTTATAATTAAAAATCAATATTACATACAATACTTTTTAATTACGATTTTTTAATTATTATTTTATTTTTTATTTACCAAGCTCCGCTGCTTCGCTGCTAATCGGTAACGGCATGTATTCCATGATCTGTTTTGTTAATGAAACAAAGACGAGAGCTCCTTCTTCTTTCTATGACATTTCTATGACATTTTTTTCTTCTCTCTATGACTATCCTCAGCGTATACGTTATAATATCTTGAGACAGGATTCTCTTATTCCAATTAATACAGAGCAAAATCCTTCACCTGACGCGGCGTTGGCCAGAAGCTGTCAGGGCTCTAGTTAATAATTAAGTAATTTTATTGGGCGCCAATTAGTTTATTCTTACTAATAAATCTATCTGGAATCTTATGACCCTCCTTGGGGTGGGATTATTGGATGGCCAGGGTTGAGAAGGTAGAAACAGTGCAATTTGGAGAGATGGATGATGGTAAACAGTAAATTTTATTCTTTCTTGAGTCTTATGGTTCACACACGTGGTCCCTCTCCAACAATTGACTGCCAATATTTCTTACAATATAATATGGTATGATTAACAATGTTATTCACAATCATATTCGAACTTTGACAAAATGTATACGGTTGAGACCCTCGAACGCTGACTCGTGTCGAGCGATATCGACGAGCGAGTGCTAGATCGAGTCTTCTCCGCTCTTTAGGCCCTCTACGCGAGGCCCTCATACGATCGACGATTGTATTTGTCGAAATCTTATATTAACTTATTTTCTAAAATTTTCGGAAGCGCTCGGGGGGCTCGTTCGAGCAAACGACGTCAAGGAGGAGAATTCCTTACCCTCCTGTCACACTCTCCCCTCTCGAATCTTGACGTCGTGAGCAACACAATTACTGCTATCCCGTGCAGAGAGGTTCCGCGTTATGTAATGCGAAATTCACGATTTGCACTCGACCATCTCTCTCCACGGTACCTAATAATTGAAAATTGCACTGTTTCAATGAATCGGGTATAATAGGGGTAATATCCCTGATATAATGGAATTAGAGTATTTTATTCAATGCGTGGAGTCGGATAAGTGATTGGATAATCTTACTTAAATCGAATTTATTTTATGTACCTTCAAAAGTGACGTTTAGCTTAAAATAAACAAAACTTCGAGTTTTCAATCCGACGTTGACTTTGACAATGTAGAAACGCGTATGTAATATAATTTAACATGAACGTAAACTTCGAACGAGGAAATTTTAAATCGGTTACATAGTATTTTCCTACGGCCTTATTACTTTTGTCGACTAATCGTACGATCATTGGCCCAATGACTAGCTTGATAAAAGCTGGGTCTAGATAACGGTGAGCCAAATTGGCAGACTAACCTTTAGCTTCGTTGCTGAATTTCTTATTTGGGGAATAGCCCTCCATACCGGTTTTTACTTCAATTTGATCGACTCTTTGTGAGTTTATCCTGGCGAGGCGTTTGTCTGAATTATTCTTCAGTCTATGCTCGACTTTATGGCGTAATTCGTCGAATTGGGCTATGCGTTTACCCATTTCTCTATCAATTCGTCGCTGGCCGGTTGGCTTTTATCTACGAGACGCTTCCGTACATTAACGTTTGCTTCTCTCGCATGATTTAAATAGAACGGTGAGACTCTACTACCGGAGTGCAGCACAATATTATACGGTAATTGGAGTTTTGATAAATTCGCGTCCCATTCGTTTTGAGTACCCTTTATAAACGCGGCGATTATGGGTTTGATGGTTCGATTTACACATAGTATACGTGATATCATAGTATACGTGATGACATAGTAACGTGATGTACTCGTTTCGCCGCAAGGAACGCTCGCACGTCTTTATTTATATATTCCGTGCCGTTATCGTAATAATCGACTCTGGAATATTCCTCATTTGTCAAACATTGTCTCTAGGATGTTAACGACGATTCTACCCGTTTGGTTTCGTACTGGGAACAGTTCGATGAACTTTGTATACAAATCCTGAATCACGATTATATAGGTGTTATCTCTCTTTGACCGTGTGAGCGGTCCCACTGTATCGACTGACAATTGTACCCATGGTGTGATTAAGGGTCTCGTAATGAGTGGTCCCTTTATCGAATTTTGATTGAATTTAACTTTGACACAGATGTCGCAGTCTTCAACGTAGGCTTTTATGCCTACGTCTGGTTGCCTCATTAATTCTTAATGAATGAGTGAGGCAATCAGATTTGGCAAAAATAATTAATGATTCGATTGTTAGCGATCTTTCTGAGATCGATAACACAGGGATCTAGGTGGCGCTGACTCTAACCGGGCTGCGAACTGCCAGAAATTTTCCATCAAAAAAAATTTGGTCAAATCATTTGTCGCTTAGATTTATCACTCTTAAGAAACATATGACCGCGTATAAAAGGATTAATTAGTTAATCTGCAACAAAGGTGTATTATTTGACATTAAAAATAGAGATCGTGAATTGCTGTTGCTAGAGCCGCGGTGGCGTAATTGGTAACGTACCAGGCTAGAATTCTGGAGTTCCCGGTTCGAACCCGGGCTGTGGCAGTATTTTTTCACGATTTCTTTAGACGTTAAAAATCGTCAGGTCTGGTTGCCTCATTAATTCTTAATGAATGAATGAGGCAATCAGAGTTGACAAAAATAATTAATGATTCGATTGTTAGAGATCTTTCTGAGATCGATAACACAGGGATCCAGGTGGGGCTGACTCTAACCGGGCTGCGAACTGCCAAAAATTTTCCATCAAAAAAATTTGGTCAAATCATTTATCGCTTAGATTTATCACTCGTAGGCTTTTATGTCTTGCGACATTCCCGGCCAATAGTAGCTTTGTCTTATACGGTCGTATGTTTTATGTCTTTCTAGATGGCCTGCTTGAGGCGTTTCATGATTTTCGTGTAATGTATCAAGTATTTCATTCGGTCTAAGCACTCTTTTCCACGGATTCTCATCATCAATTAATAGCTTGGCAAATACGGGTCTATGATAATACAGCTCGTCATTTTCTATTTTCTATTCGGGAAATCTACTTGGCTGTTTACTCACAAGGTCATGTTTCGTCTCATACCAGTCCTGGTCGCAAATAGTGTTTAGTCGAATTTGTCTTTGAATTGTTTTATCGGCAATTTTTTTCCACCCTCGGGGATCGACATCGGCATCGAACATTCGTGAAAGGGTATCTGGCGCTTCGTTTGTTGTTCCCCGCCTATACTCAACGGTTACTCGATATTATAATAATTTAATTTACCCACCTGGCGAGTCGACTGATAGGGTTTTTCAATCGGTATAACCACTGCAACGCCTGGTGGTCTGTGACGACCTTGAACTGCATATTCTCGAGATAACATCTAAGTTTTTCTACCGCCCAAACTACGGCCAGACATTCTTTTTCCGTAGTAGTGTAGTGTAATTCCACGCCTCTTAATGGTCGGCTCAGTGCTTCTATAAAAATTTCTTTTTCCTCTTTAGGATGTTGCTGGACCAATATCGCTCCCAATCGGAAATCACTCGCATCCGTATAGAGAATAAAAGGTTCACCTGGTATTGGTGTGAATAATCTTGGCACAGTGGCGAGCGCCGATTTTATTTCGTCGAAAGAATTCTGTTCTATTTCGGTCCATTTCCATGTGACCTTTGGACTTGTTAGTTTATTTAACGGACCTTGCACGCTTGCGATATTTTTGACATGTCGGTGATACGAATAAACGAGGCCGTTAAATTGTCTTAACTTTTCTATGTCTTTCGGTACGGGGTAGTCGAGGATTGGTTGAATTTTTCTGGCTTCGGTCTCAACAACGAACGCGGTGTATTTTCGACTATTTTCGTCCATGAGAATTTGATGGAAAGCTTCGCTCATATCCAGGGTCGAGATTACTTTAGCTTGACGCAGTTGTGAGAATATCTATTTCATGTGTTGAAGTGGGTACGCTGGCTTGACAGTCTGACAACTGACTGGCCGATAATCGTTACAAAACCTCAACCCTCCCTTCACTTTTGGAGCAACTACTGGTGAGCATGCCCAATCGCTATTGCTCCATGTGACGTAGCCTTTCCCTAACAGGGGATCGACTTCCCGGTTGATAAATTCGCGCACTATTTCGCTGCGTCTGTAGGGTTTCTGTCGGTGTGGTGTGTGATCATGTAATTCGATTACGTGTTTTGTCAAATCAGTCATGCCCGTAGAGTCTTTGTCGAATTTTGCAAACTCGGCATTGAAAAAGGTCTTTAGTTTGTCGGATTGTTGTGTCGTCAAAGCTTTAAGTTCGGCCCGCGTGACGTGGCGGTATGACATTGGATAGGAGTTTCTACTTCCCTCCAAAGTCCACGTAGCCGATGTTGCATCGGTTTTAACCTTAAATGACGACCAAAAATGCGACCCTAGAATCAACTCACTCGACAGATCATGGAGATCGCCAAACCATTGTGGGCCATAAACATCTCCCACATCGATTAAGAAACACGTTCCCCCTTTTGTTTCGACAACGGACTTATCACCTAGTCGTACACCGCTTTCCGACGTGACGTCCGAAGAGAGCTATTTGAATTGGAAATTTTTTACTTTCTCATACGCTGTTTGACTCAAGTATGATTTTTTCACTCCCACTGTCTACTATTCCACGGATTTTTTCTCCAAAATGGAAATCTCTAACGGTATTCTCATGACCTCTTCGGTTCTGATAAGCCATTGTTAGCGCGAAAAATACGATGCTGTGCTAACTTATATATGAGATGAAATGGCATGCCGACCAGTCTCCAAATTTTAAGTTTTTCTACGTCTCGCGTGTTGTTGCGCGTATTTTCGATGTTAACTTTGGATGTCTCGCCCGTGTTAAATGTCGATAGCCTTAATGTTTGCTCGCCCGTTTCGTCTGATATTATCGACTCCGTCCATTCGAATTCATTGTCAACCAATCTGTGTCACGCGATAATTCGGAGGTTACATCTAATTTCTCATCTTCGATTTCTGAACACTCTTGCGTGCATCTTAATTCGGTTTTTTTATCACGCGATCCCTTATGCGCGTCGACCTATCTGCGGTAAAGGTAACTCCGCTCGTTTAAATAGTGTTAAAGCTTGTCATGGTTATTGATTGGCAAATTCAGAATTTCGAATGTTAGGTTTGAATTCAATTTGACGAGAATTTGTTTTATCTGTTCCCGGAAGGTAGGTGAGTATCGCATCATTTTAAAAATAAGGCGCGACCGACAAGCAAATTCCGCTAATGATTCCCCCTTTTTGAGTTTCAAATCGCGTACTACCCGAAGAGGACACCATATTCTGTTCGGACCCCCATTGGAAGCGAAAAGCGTGAGTGAAATCTTTCCATATGAACCAATTCTGTTTGTTTAATAAGTATCATGAGCGATCGCGGCCTTCGAAACTGTTGGACAAGCAAGGGACAAATAAATCCTTGTTAAATGCGCTTACGCTCAGCTGGTCTTTCAATATTAACAAAAACTGCTCGGAATCCTTTTTTTTGGAAAGGGAAGTTTTTGGGAAGGTGATTTTCCAGTTTGAGAAATCCGTCCAATTATCATTGCTAAGTCGAGGTCGCGACTGTGAGAGCTCCCAGAAAATTTATATCCCCCTTCGAATCGTCGGTCATTCTGGTGGGCGTGTAGTCTGGTATGTGAGCTAAAAGGGTTTTCGGACTGTCGCAGTGCATCGTCACTATCGTTCGACTCGCTATTCCGCCAGAACAAAGCCCCCCTCCCAAGTCGTTTACGTCGTTCGTGTCGTTCGGAAGACCGGATCCTACCTTCTCTTATCTGTCGGTATTCTTCACTAGACAGGAAACTTTATTGTATACGCGGTACATCAGGTGTTAGTCGCGTTACTGTCACTTTTATGCGGTCATTCGGCAGCGCGGTAGTTTGACGATTACATTTTTGGTTTTGTCTATTATCGTTATTACAATGGGTTGTCCAATTTACGTCCGGTGAACGGGTGCATGAATTCGTCAGCAAAATTCCTTCGTGAAAATGCACTCGACAAAATTCGCGTTGCGAACGGTATGGAGCGGACCCCGTAGAGGACTGCGATAAGTCTCCTTGCGGAAATCCGTGAATATTATGTATTAACGACTGTGTATTATTAGTCATTGTATTAATTCGAGGCTCGATTCTATTTTCACCGAGCGACTCGTTATTTGACAAACCTACCGACAATACGGAGTTTGTCATAATATTAGACCGCGCATCACCATTGTACGAACTATTTGATGGATCGTTGTTATTATTATTTAATTGATTTATTTTCAATAATATGGAATCATTTTTATTTTCCAGGGTCTCGACACGTGTCAATCTATTATCAAAACTATCCAGTCTTGTTGTCAAAGTCCCTACCATCGCTTCCAAGTGCAACGATCGAGAATTTTCGCCAGGGTTAGAACTAACGCGAACCCCTTCCCCTACCCTGTCGTAGCTATTGCGCGAGATCACCGGTATTATTCACCGGTATTATCCGAGGCATGCCTTCACGCATTCTTTGCTGCGAGTGAGTTGTCCCTACTCTCAGTAGCTCGCTCGCCGTTTCCCGCGTTTCCACTTCCAGTCAACGCAGGAAGCGACTCGATAATTCGCAAATCTGGATCTAGGGCTGACTATTGTTCGTTATTATTTGTGGGCAACATTCTACTGCCCGATCTTATTAGTTTTTTGGTGGCGAGTTAAACATTACTATTAAAATTTTATATCATAATTTAAACTCTTGCCTCATCAAGACTTAACAGTGTTACAATGATAAGGTGCAATAATAAATATGTCTATAATAATTTACGACAGCAATACATTGAGCAACAACGCTGATGATTTACAATTTACAGTTCGATAATTCGCGCTGATTAGTCGTGACAATAAATCCGCCAAGATCCCCTCGAGCCAATGATCGTATCACAAAGTTAAAATACGTGACAATGCACAATATAGTTCGCAATATTATATTAGTCGAGCAGATCGAATATCTGTGAAATATTATTTACAGCGTAGAGCGAGTAGCTAAGAATTTTGGTCGAATTTTACTTGAAGCATTTATTAAGAAGATTAGAACGTAGCAATAACAGCGCTCGGCCGGCGTAGCCTCGCGTTTGTTTATATTGGATCTGGGAAAAAGTTCGTGGCGTTTTTCCCGATAGATGGCATCAATTGCAAATAAGTCAGGAAATACAGATCGCAGCGACACCACTAAACGCTCATTGGAAAGTATTACTTTGAGTAGTTACTTTGTGTATATAAACATCGAAATTGGTGCAGTGGCTGGAAAGTTGTTTGCGTTTAAAAATGGAGAAAAGTAATGAAAAATTGTGCTATATTTTGCAATATTATTACGACAAAGGGAAGAATGCTGAGCAGGCTTGTGAATAAATTTGTGCTGTGTACGGTGAAGGTACTTTATCAAAATCTGCTGCGCGGAAATGGTTCGCTCGCTTTTGTTCTGGTAATTTTTATGCGAAAGATGAGTCACGCTCTGGTTCGTTCAATTACTGAAAAAGCTGATGAAATTCTTGAAAAAGTCCAGCAAGATAAGCATATCAGCAGTGTCAATATTGGTATGGAGCTAGGCTTTGACCACAAAACTGTTTTGAACCATTTACACAAAGCTGGCTACAAAAAGAAGCTCGACGTATGGGTTCCTCATGAGTTGAGCGTGAAAAACATGATAGACCGAATTAACATCGAGCCATTTCTGAAACGTATCATAACCGGTGATGAAAAATGGATCACGTACGCCGTCACAAGCGTCCGCGAAGCTAGGATTGACAGCAAAAAAGGTGATGCTGTGTGTATGGTGGGACTGGAAGGGAGTCGTCCACCATGAGCTACTTCCAGTTGCTCAGACGATTGATTCTCAACTCTACTGTGGACAACTAGAGAGATTACTTTGATGGCCCGTCAAAAATTGCGAGAGCTTGGTTGGGAAGTTTTGATGCATCCACCGTATAGTCCAGATATAGCATCCTCTGACTATCACTTATTCCGATCTCTGCAGAACTCTCTCAATGGAATTAATCTGCATTCAAAAGAAGCCTGTGAAAACGACTTGATTGGGTTTTTCAATGAGAAACCACAGAAGTTCTTCACCGATGGCATCATGGCTCTACCCGAAAAATGGTGGAACATCGTCGATAATAATGGAGCATATTTGGTTTATATAAATTCGTTTTCACACTATAAGAAAACCAGTTGAATTTTACTAAAAAAAAAAAAACGTCACGAACTTTTTTCCAGATCCAAAATTTGGGTATCGGATCATTCAAGTGTGCTCGGTTTACGACCGTTACGACGCACTGCTTCTCGAACTTTCTTTCAATGAATATTCAATAGGTTCTACGTTATACATATCCTTATTGACCGTTTATTCATTTAATTTATTAAATAAGTTGCAATTTAAATTTTCGACGAAAATTAATTTTTATTCTAGACAATTGATTCCAACCAGCCCCATGTTGGGCGCAAAATGAGACAGGATTCTCTTATTCCAAATAATACAAAGCAAAATCCTTCACCTGACGCGGTCTTGGCCAGAAGCTGTCAGGTCTCTAGTTAATAATTAAGTAATTTTATTGGGCGCCAATTAGTTTATTCTAACTAATAAATCTATGTGGAATCTTGAAACCCTCTTTGGGGTGGGATTATTGGACGGCCAGTGTTGAGAAGGTAGAAACAGTGCAATTTGGAGTGATCGATGATGGCAAATAGTACATTTTATTCTTACTTGAGTCTTATGGTTCACACACGTGGTCCCTGTCCAACAATTGACTGCCAATATTTCTCACAATATGATATGGTATGATTGACAATGGTAATCCACAATTATATTCGAACTTTGACAAAATGTATACGGTTGAGACCCTCGAACGCTGACTCGTGTCGAGCGATATCGACGAGCGAGTGCTAGATCGAGTCTTCTCCGCTCTTTAGGCCCTCTACGCGAGGCCCTCCCTTCGCTTCACGGCTCGCGTTGGTGACCGAGAATTGATTTTCGGCGCGTGCGCTTTCTCATACGATCGACGATTGTATTTGTCGAAACCTTATATTAACTTATTTTCTAAACTTTTCGGAAGCGCTCGAGGGGCTCGTTCGTGCAAACGGCGTCAAGGAGGAGAATTCCTTGCCCGCCTGTCACAATCTCGAGCGAAATGTACGCTATATACAAATATCTACAACTGTGTCTTTATTACAAATAGCTGCACCCACGGATAATTATTGCGCTCGCAACGCAACAACTGATGCATGATCAGCGATATGACCACGATACAGCACAATTATTTCGTACAAAATAATGTTCATAAGATCCGTATCCTTCGGCGCCAGCAACGTTGCAGTGTGCTCAAGCGTTTCTTGAAAGAATTCCTTGGAACCGATGATTTCATACGTTGTTACACAAAACGTTTCACTGACACCTCTCTTTTCACGGACATACGATACCACCTCATTCATACACCGCAGAATAGTTTGACTTTCGCTCTCTAGTCCCTGCATATGAATATTAATTCTTCTACTTATTTCGATGAGCATATCAAATGTCGGCCGCTGCAGAATGATGTTTGGAGAGTATTTTCTGAAACGTTTCCGTTTCGATCCTCCAGATTCCGCTTAATCCTCGTATTCCTCATTAGCGCTACTGCTTATTATACCAAAGAAGACAGCTCTGTGCTGGTAACACGAGGTTAGAAGTCTGCAGTGTACTGTGTACACTATGCAGATATCACACTTTTTCTCGGCATCAGCTCTATGAGCTTCGAAATGTCGTTGTACGCGATAAAAATCACTTTTAAACACTCGCCATTTATCCGCACTGAGTGTAGTTCCGGGAAAATTACTCGACAATATTTTCACCACTGGAGTAAGACACACAGAACTCGAGACCGGCGACGATTATTTTACCGAATGATTTATTTATACCGTACATAACGAGGTTCGCTATATAGGGCGATATCGTGTCTGACGTAGCACCGTTATTTGCCATTTTTATTGCTTTCTCGTGGACTGTAACTCTTCGAATGAATCGTTGGCGGAATTCATGCCCCATCTTATACAGATTAACCCCACCATCTAATTGCATCGCCGCTACTTTACTGTCAATCATACGACTAAAAATGACTCACCAATATCCTTTGATATTTATGACATTCTTCTTATTAGCCTAGTAACAGCAGTAGCAAATATATCGCCAATCACTTGCATACTCTCTCTCCCGCACGTATGTGCATAATCACACTTTGACATACAGATAAGATGTAGCATGAAAACTGAATAATATTCGTCGACGTAATTTGATGAATTTTCTCATAGAAGTGAGGAAACTGCCTTGAGATTAGATGAAAACAATATAACATTCATCGGTGAAACTCGATAATTTAGTACGTGACAGGGACTTATATTTACGTCACCGCTGCTAAATATTTTCATAGATCTTGCTTTAGTCGTATTCATTACATTGTTCTTGGTTAATCGTATTCATTACATCGCTGTAATATATGCAAAGAGAGAAAGAGAGAAAGAGCGAATTAAACGATTGTATAATAAAGCGTGCCGGTTTGAAAAATCTCTAGTTAATTGTCTAATTTACGGCGGTTACTACTACTCTAACAGCACAATCATGGTAAGGGTAGATAAACGCTCATTCATAAGCGGTTGTTCGTAACATTCACGGTATGCTGTGCGAGAGTCATCAGCGTGATTTAGTTGACGAGCATAGTATTGGACTGTTTGATAATCAAATAATTATTGTTTCAGAGGTACATATTATTCGTCGAAGTGAGTGACTGAATGAGCCTGCTCAGTGAAAACCGTAAGTAATATACTGTGTTAGTTACTTTTATTTTATTTCCTTTATTTCACAAGATTTTTATATAGTTTGAAGATATGAAGAAGAAGAAACGGGATCCGACACCTATGATTTCAATGAGGAGGGCAGATCCAATTCAGGTTATCACATCAGGGATAACGATGGTGACAGCGCTGCAGAGAATCGGATAAATTTTACGCAACTATTCTGCTGATATAAGCTAACAAACGGTATTTTCATGGTCGGTCCTACGAAGAACCAGATAGAGCAGTCGCAGCTCCGTCGCGACAATACAGTTTAAGCGATGATACCAATAGCATTACAGACGACGAAGAAGAAGAAGAAGAACGGGTGGAGGAAAAGGAGGTGGCGGAGGACGACGTGGAGAGTGAAGAGAGTAACGAGGAGGAGGAGGTGGAGGAAGAAAACCCAGTAAATTCAGGTAAGCTCTTAATAATACAATTACGATGGGAAAAACAAAAAAATTACGGAGATTATAACAGTAAAAATTAAAAAATGGGATACGAGTTGGACCCAAACGTGTTTCGCTTTGCATGATTCGCTGTACCGAGACCGCCGACAATCGAGTTGGTTTACGAAATACGTCGGCGGTTCCCGGGTGAAGTCGAGGGATTCGAGGACTAGAAGTAAATATAAGTTCGTAATTCTGACGTTACAACATTTAAATATAATACATAGTATATAGCTAGCAACAAACAAACAAATAAATTTAATTAAATTATCCTCAAAATTCTAATAAATGGTTGAATTACGCTTGCAGGTGGACAGACTGGCGGAGGAAGGACTGCGGTACGGCGAAGTGATATTTTGCCTCCTGGTGAACGTTTCGGTATCGACAATGAGCAGAGACGATATGTTCCACGTTTTAGGATGCAGGGGCGGGAAACAGATTTTTATCTCGTCAACCACCGGACGGTATTGATCATCTGAATTGTTTCGAGCGCGGTGTACGAGATGTTCTCACTCGTCTTACAGAATCGTACGCGGGACATAAATATGTGGGTATGACTCTGAACGTGCCGTATTTCGCGCAAGGACCTGTATGGTTATCATTTCGAGCAGCGCGTGACATCGTTCCTGACGATATATGGCGACTTATAAATCGTGTAGCTCAGAGCGCCTGCCAATTTTGTATAGACGATGGTACCAGTAGAATGACGGCGTGTATAGTACGAGGCGTCGAAGGCGCCCATGGGGGCACTATGCTGACGCACGAGTTTATAGCAAAAAGTCCATTTTACGCATAAGTAATAGCGATAATTTGTGTCTACAACGATCCCTTGTCGCACCCCGAGCGCATGCCGAAAGCGGTCAAATTCGTATGGGCGAGCTACACAGACGATGGTGTCAAATTCGGAACGGTCTTCGTGGAGCGCAATATACACCAGCGATAAAGCTCACGCCTAATGCGGGGGCAATGCTGCCGTTTAGAGGGTGCGGGGTGCGCGAGATTCAACTCTTTCAGGAGTACTTGGTTCACAAGAATATAGCGATCGTTGTTTATGATATTCTCACCATTGGAAAACGCGTGTCAGCTCTGTACAATCAGCGAAAATCCGTATTATCGACAATAAGTAAAATTAATTATAAGCTCTTTATTCTCTATTCCGAGCGCTCTTATTATGTTACTACCAGCCAATAATAAATCTCGCTGGTGCGCTAGGTAGTCGGGGGTTCTGCACATAGTGTAATCCTAAGTATACGCGAATACTCGAGCATCGCTGTAGCTACCAATGTGCTCGGTATAAATCCACTTATTGCAACCGTAATAGAGACTCTCAGCCTGATTACTGCGCAGGCTGTAATCGTTCGTTCTTTGGCATTTTTTGTTTAGCGCATCACAAAAGTGAGGGCTCCGCGGGCATTACGTCACATAAATATAGACGGTATAGTGTCTGTAAAGCATTGAAAATTTGTAGAGGCTGCTCGCCTATGATTAAAACCACGAATAAAAAGATGCACATATCTGGTGTATCATTTTGTATGGCATGCAGGCAAACTCGAACGACTAGTCATGCTTATTTTATAGCGTCTCTTAATAAACGAGAGGCGCCGAAGGAATAGACAAAAGACAAGTCTTAGACGAAATTGTTATTATATGATTTTAAGACGCAGCAACACGAACAATTGCACGATGTTAAATCGACACGAATTCACGAGCCGAATTTATGTGTTTCACAATATGTATGTATACCATGTCTTGATATCACAGATATAGGGATCGATTATGCTAACTGTGGTACACGCGAATTCGTGTTCATTGATGATCCGTTTGGAGAGCTCGTGGAATTGGCAGATTCATAAAATTTAAAAAGACAATCTGTATTGCTTATAATGAAAGAGATTTCGTCACGCAGTTGGTTCTACGGTATCTAATCGAAATGCAAATATACAGCTGCCCTCTCTGGTTACGAATGGTACGAAGATTGTCTCGATGAAGATTGGCAATGTCACTTTTCTCGATAGTATAAACTATTTACTCATGGATCTTGGCGATTTACCTAAGGCCTTCGGTTTTGCGGATGAGGTGGGAAAAGGCACATTCTCGCATTTATTTAACACATCGGAATATCGGAATTATACAGGTCCTCTACCGGCTCTGCATTTTTACTTACCCGATACAAAGTTCTCAGCGGATCGCGATCGATTTTTAAAATGGTATGATGAGGAATCGAATCGCGTCGATTATAAATTTGATTTTGCGACGGAATTTGTGCAATATTGTCGTACAGATGTTAATGTTTTGAAACACGCGTGACTAGTTTTTCGCGAGTTACTTATACATTGCGGAAGCTTATGTCCCTTTACAGAATATTCCCCGATAGCATCAGCTATAGAGTATTTCGAAAGAATTTTCTACAGGAGGATCGCATTGCGATGTTTCTACCAGGGGAGTACCGTTAGAGCGATAGGCAGTCGCGCAAAGCTGTCGTATGGTTCGTATGGCTCGAGCGCGAGCGCAACTGCGTTATTGGTGGACGCACGAGAGGGTATCGCCCTCCGACTGGCATACCAGCGGTCGACGAATACTATGTGAAGGCGGGGATCCTTTACGCTCTTGAATTTCACGACTGGTTTGTTATAGATGTCCGTGATGTTATCGTGTGAATAGATGCTCGAATGAAATTCTGCGATACAGTGAATGCGCGATACGAGCGTACTGTTCTTATTTCCGGGTCAATCAGATCGAATGGGTACACGGTAAGTGAAATACGGAAATACGATTTTGACAGATTACTGGAGAATAACGCGGAAATGTCGTTATACGTGAAAAACCACTCCATGGTCAAGCAGACGCCTCTCGAACCATACGATGCATTCTTTGGCGGTCGATCGATTAATATTTTGAGTCTGTACGACGTCGCAAATGGGTAGCAGATACGCTAGGTGGATGTATGGTCGCTGTATCCATAGATGTGTAAGAATAGAAAATATCCCGTTCGACATCCGAAATTGTACGTAGGTAACGAGTATCGAGAACTCGTAAGAGTTGAAAACGATCTAAGTACCGTCGAGGGTTTCTTGAAGTGCGCCGTAGTACCACCGAGCGATTTGTATCTACCCGTACTGCCTGTTCGCATGCATGAGAACTAACTGTTCCCCCTGTGTGGAACATGCTGTACATACATGGACACATTCACGGGCTGCACACACGACGATGAGACTGAGCGAGCGTTTGTCGGTAGATGGGATGTGGAGGAGCTGAGAAAAGCTGTCTCGCTCGCATATAAAGTGACGCGTATCGAAGTAATCTCGCGCTCGCAAATTTGGCGCTTAATTCGTTCTGGGGAAAGTTTGGTCAATGCGAGAACCTGACGAAAACCATTATCGTTTTCACACGCTCCGAGCTAATGAATATACTAACGAGTCCGGAGATATGAGATATGCCACTCGTTAATCACAAGATCATCTATGTGAATTATGTAAGCAATCGCGATGCTATCCAACCATCCCCGACATCGAACGCCGTGATTGCAGCTTGCACGACGGTACAGACTCGAATAAAACTATACAGTTATCTTGAAGGGCTCGGGAGGCGAATATAGTATTGCGATATGGACTCATGTATTTACGAGAGTCGCCCCAGTAGCAACGAGCATGAACCACCAATCGGACAATTTCTCGGAGATCTTACGGGTGAATTAAGCAAATACGGGCCAGATAGTTATGTAAGTTTGTTTGTTTCGGGAGGACCAACATTTTATGCATACCTTCTTCGTAAACCCGATGGTACGACTATCGAAAAATATAAAGTAAAGAGTATCATGCTGAACTTTGTGAATAGCCGTCACGTAAATTATGACGCAATACGCTCCTTCGTGACAGGAGCTAGGAGCGTACCTATTATTTTTTAATTCGACGCTATTGGACGCACGGAATTTCATCAGGTAGTAACGCGTAAAGAAACGAAACCATGCGAACCTATTAACACAAAGCGAAAGCAGCAGGGGAAGTACTCTACTGAACCGTATGGCTATTGTGAAAAACGCTAATTAGTATAGTGAAAAAAGTATATAGTTTTATGTCTTATGGGTGAATTCATGGTATTTAAAAATAAACTTTTTGTGTAATTTCATGTATCGTATTTAATATGTGCAGTGAGTAAAAATAATATAAATATTGATTTATTATATATAAAACCGTTGTCTGCTGGTTGTTTTTGTGCTGTTATTCATAGCAGTAGCTGCTATCTCTTTACCGTTCCCTTTTATTCCAACTTTCTTGTGCTATCTCCGTGGATATAATATTGCTTTTTAGTATCACATGATTCATAATCTTTGCATATCGAGCTGGATTGGAAAGTGAAGAGAAAAAATGTTTAACCATGGCTCGAGACACGGGATTCATAAAACATGCATCGTCTCGTGCGACGGCGAATTCCCCATCGTACATACTACGTGAGTAATATAAACGATGTATGGGAGGCTAGGTTAGCTGGTCTTCGCTCGACAGCTACGTACAACGATGGGTACGCATATCTGTTGTTGTTATCGATGTGTTGAGTAAATACGGGTGGATCGAGGCTTTGCGTGATAAAACGAGCGCAAACTTGGCACGCGGTCTCACATGCATACTCGCACGCAGTTATGACCGTCGCACGCAGCAATTGCAAACTGATCGAGGCAAAGAATTTAGCGGCGCTCCATTTCAGCAAATTCTCAAGAAAAAGAATATCGATATTCGGGCAGCTCGTACCCCCGATATAAAAGCCTCGATTGCCAAACGCGTTAATCGCATGATAAAGAAGCGAATGTGGCATTAGTTTACATACACGCAAAATAAGCATTACATCGATGTTTTACAACATTTTTTATATACGTATAATTACATGGTACACAGCAGCACGCGTATCGCTCCGAGCGATCTGACCTTAGAAAATGCTTCTATAGCCCAAGAAAACGTAGCTCGGCGTTACGAGCGCAACGCGAAAAAAACTAAAAAGTCCAAATACAGTATCGGTGACTTGGTGCGTATCAGTACAGCTAAAGTAGCATTCGTGAAAGGATATGAGCGCCGTTGGAGTAACGATTTATTCAAGATTCAACGAATATCTTTGAATCGAGAATCTTTCTTGTATATTTTGCACGATCTGAATAACGAGACTATCGACGGTATTTTCTACGAGGTAGAATTATCGCGAGTACGAGTACCTTTGTCACCTCAGAAGACGATAGAGAAGAAGAGGTCGAAAAGGAAGAACGGTCGGAATCACCGTCCCTGATAAATATGAGCTTCAAGAGTAGCTCTTTCTTTGCAGTACTACCGAACAACAGTAGTATGCAGTATTTTCCGGATAATACGACGACGAAATTTATTATAAGAATACCGCGTCAGATCTGTTTGCACAGAGAATGGTCTATTTCTCTTATAGGAATTGCTTATCCGATGACTTTTTTATATGTTCCTATTGTAGGAAATTTCGCATCTCTTGAGGATGGTGATAATAATTTATCGGGTTTAAATCTTTTCACAGGGAAACGCGTAGATAGAGTCCAAGTTCCATCTAGTGTATATCGCTCTATAGACGTTCTTTTGGAGAGTATAAATAAGTTGCCTCACGTGGCCGGTTATCTGCGCTTTAAATCATTTCCGAACGGTCAGGTCGAAATGGCGCGCGTATGCGACGATCTACGATACCACGACTTTCGCATATCGCCCTCTATCGCAAGGCTACTCGGATTCTCGGAAGAGGCCCCTAGGTCTGTAATGATAGAACCGCATTGTGAATACACGAGGTCGAGGCCTGCATCTCTCACCGCCGATATCGGCGACAGCTATATTATAGGCGATGTACAATCACCCCTCTTACGAGTTGTTCCTATTGATGCTGACGACTTTCAGTACGATTCCATAAAAATTAAATCGATTTCGGCGCCGCGATATACACCTCTTTTGCGCAACAATTTACACACTATCAAGATCGATATGAGAGACAGGTTTGGAAATCCTATACCATTCGAACAGGAAACGTTGACTGTGACACTACATTTCAAACGTTACTACGAGTGATTACGTCACTATGGATGATATTGATGGTATGCAGCACGGATGGTGTCATCGCGGGTACGGCGGTATTAGCCATGTTTATATTGGAACGCCTAATCAACGAGAACACGTTATCGGCAGCATTCTCGGGAGCCTGTTTCGTCGAGTGTTGTTACCTTTAGAAAAGGGTGCCGAAGCAGTTTGTACAGAAGCATTACGTGCTGGTGCAAACGTAGCTGGTGATATCCTGGATAGAAATTTAGCTGTGAAAGATACTATTCGCGAGAGAGCGCGACAATCCGGAGTAATCTCTAACGCAAGGACTCTGAAAAAATTAACACTCTCCTGCGTGCGTAAGGTTGTAAGAAGCGCAAAATTTCGCGAACTACTAATTCACTGAACGAACGTAAACCGCGACGTATCTCCCGTCGCGTAAATATAATAGTAATATATAAAGGAATAAAGAAAGAAAAAAGAAGAATAATAAGAACAATAAAAAGAAGAAGACTTGTCAACGAACGGTTGCAGGTATTTTTGGATAGCTAAAACAAGACGGCTTTTCTACATGCGCACTCATGCAAGCGTCTTAAATCGGAACTTGAATTATTACACCCACCACGATTGTTGCACACAACTATCGAAGGCTCCAATTGCGTGTATTAAAAGCTCATTTCTTCGGTAACAGATGATTCGCACATTAAATTTATTATTCCTGCGCAGGGTGATGAATATATCGATTCCGCGCACACTATGCTCGAGCTGAGAGTGAAAATAGCATCTTCTTCTGCGGTAATTGCTAGGGGTACAGCGCCAGAAATAAGCACCGGCCCTGTAAACAATCGCTCGCATTCTATGTTTAGAATGAAATTCTATGTTTAATCAGGTGGATGTGTACTTGAACCAAAAACTAGTTTCACCTTTAAATAATGCCTACGCTTATCGAGCGTACATAGAAAGACTGTTGTATTACGGTCCAGCTGCCAAAAATTCACATCTCATGAGCGTTCTCTGGTACGATGATACCCCCGGAAAATGGATGATATAACATCGAGAAATGCGGGTTTTGTAAAGAGAAAACAATTTTTAAATGTCGGAAAAACTGTAGACTTGCTCGGCCATCTGCATTGCGATATCTTCGATCATCAGCGGGTCCTATTAAACGATGTCCAGATGTAACTACGACTGGTGCGGTCTAGAGATTAATTTTGTCTTGTGGGCGACACTAAGAATGGTCAACGCGATTTACAGATTCTCGAGGCATCGCTCCTCGTTCGTAGAACAAAAATAGCTCCTGGTGTGCTGCTCCCTCATGCTAGAACTCTGGCTAAATATTCTCTTACGAGCGTCAAGGTAAAGGCCGTTTAAATACCCTCTGGCGTTCATGGAGAGGCGATCGATAATATCGTGCTACGCCTATTGCCGATGCGTATAATTATCGGTTTTGTTAATAAACAAAGCGTTTAACGGCAACTTAAGTATCAACCCATTAAATTTCCAAAATTAACAGATAAATTATCTCTGTTTATATGTAGATGGTACTCAAATACCTTGTAAACAGTTATAACTGGATTCTAAGAACAATCATCTGTATGTGGATGCTTTGCGGACGTTGCTTTCGGGAACTTGAATACATTTCTTGAACTATGGTGATTCGATCGATCGTGATAATTATTGCGATAGATACTGTCTGTTTGCACTTGATTTGACACTCGATCTTTCGGCGAATACCAGGTGTATGCATAAGTTTTTTCCGGTTGTTTGGTAAAAAAAAACACGTAATTTTCAAGGGAAATTAATTTTTGTTTTATTCAAAATATTGGCCATCGGCTTCTACACATTTCGCCCATCTTTCAGGTAACTTATGAATACCATGCCAGAAAAACTGCTTGTCTTTTGCGGCAAACCATCCGTCGAGCCATTTTCCAACTTCCTCGAAATTGCTGAAGTGCTGCTCTGGGAGCGCATGCCCCATTGATGCGAAGAGGTGATAGTCAGATGGCGCCAGGTCTGGCGAATACGGCGGGTGCGGAAGGATGTCCCATCCAAGCGACTTCAAGGTGTCTTTCACTGCTTTTGCCGTGTGAGACGGCGCATTGTCGTATAACAAAATCACTTTGCCATGTCTTCTGGCCCATTCCGGTCGTCTTTCGATTAATGCGTGGTTTAAATTAATAATTTGTTGGCGATAGCGTTGTGTATTAACGGTTTCGCCGGGCTTCAAGAATTCGTAATACACAATACCGCTCCGGTCCCACCAGACACAGAGCATGGTCTTCTTGCCGAAGCGATTTGGCCTTGGTGTTGAAGGACCGGCTTCGCCAATTGAAAGCCACGATTTTTTCCGCTTCGGGTTTTCAAAATAAATCCATTTTTCGTCACCCGTCACAATTCGATGCAAAAATGATTTCCTTTCGTGGCGTTGAAGCAGCACTTCACAAGTGACTTTGCGATTTTCTATTTGACGTTCATTCAAATCGTGTGGGACCCATTTACCGAGTTTATTGATCTTCCCCATTACTCGTAAACGTCTGCTGATTATTTCTTGTGACACATGTAATGCTTCTGCTAATTGCCGTTGAGTTTGAGTTGGGTCATCATCCAATAACTCCTGCAATTGCTCGTCTTCGCATTTTTGTGGTCTACCAGAGCGCTCACTGTCTTTCACATTGAAATCACCACTTTTAAATTGTCGAAACCATGTCTCACATGTTCTAATCGATGGAGCGTGTTCACCATATGTTTCTACCAGAAAACGTTGACTTTCAGCAGCCTTTTTTCTTTTGATTAAATAAGAAAAGCAATGCGTGCCGCAAATCTTCTTTTTCAGGCACAAAACTCGACATGATCACTGAACGATAAAACAAAGACGCTAGTTTTTGGCGGACTCAACTTGTATGTGTTTATAGGTTGATGTCAGACGAACAAAATGACGTATGTGTCAAATTGATACCCTGCGTACTTTTCGATGGCGCCATCTCTTAGTTAAACCGGAAAAAACTTATGCATACACCTGGTAGCAATCCACATTGGAATTTAATGAAGCACAGTAATGTGAGAATAGAAGTACGATTTGAGGATGCGCTTGCTTCAACTGTAAATTGTTATGCCTACGCGGAATATGATAATGTCCTTGAAATCGATGCCTCTCGTCAGGTAATGGTAGATTTTACCGGATAAGCGAAAAATTGTATTGATGTCGGAATAAAATTTTATCGTGTTAAGCGACGTAGAAGCGTCTTTGTAAGTAACTAATCAGTGGAATTTGAGCATCTGCATAGATTAGACGTGAAAAAGATATCGTCGTGGATATACAGGGAATGCGTGATAAATTTATTCCGAAAGAAATTGCCGTGGTAGCAGCGGATAGACCATACTCTGCTCATTGAATCGTGGCATCGCCGTGTCACTTTGCCGAATTCCCACAGAATTCGATAAGCCAGAATTATTTTCTCTCGAGACATTTTCACGGTCTTGAATGATACGAGGGCGATGTGAGCTGCAAACATGCATACGCTAACTTGCGTGAAATTTAGCGCAAATCAAGACGTATCTATACACGCCGTCATGAGAAGGCTATACTTCTACAGGAGGACCCACCATCGTACACATTTATGCTGAAATCTTTCCGAAAATGCTTCAGACACGCTACGATAAGCGAAACCGCGTCTTCGCACTGTGTAATGCGTCCGGCTTTTCAAATAAAAATTTGGTGTCACAAACACCCGTTTGAAGGAGAACCGTACATCGATGTTTGGTCGGCAGACGAAGAGGAAGAAAATAATAAAGAGGAGAAATCTGCACCATGTAGTCGCAACACGATAGACGATGCTGTGAAATAAACTTTGCATATACTATATACGCGTATCAAAGCGCATAGGTAATCATTTAATCATTGACAATGTGTTCACACTGGGCAAATCTACGAGAGTCTGCAGTATCTACCGCTTTCGACCTTAAGAGTATACTTTGCTGAGAGAATTCCTTGTGTATGATCGTTACCCGCCGGACTCGTAGATACCACCATGGCCGAGCTGGATAGCACTGGATCGCTATGTACGTTGACCATCATGGAAAATAAATGTACTGTGATAGCTACGGGCTACCACCAATTATACTGCAACATCTCGCATGGCTACAAAGAAACTGCAAGATCAATCCGTACAGCCACAAGCAGCTACAGAGTAATACGTCGGATGTGTGTGGACATTTTTGTATCGCATTCCTACATCTTATGTCGTGCGGATTCACCTTGTTGCGATTTAATAATGTCTGTAGTGATAATGTAATAAAAAACGACAGAATAGTACATGAATATTACAACGCTTTTACCTCTCGACGACCGGACAGTGGTAAAAATAAATTAAACGGTAAAGGAATTTCCGAGCGAAGATTACTGTGTTTGCAGGGATGTTACATGCGACGGTAAATGTGTGCAAAGTGATTAAAATAATATATTGATTAATTAAAAACACATACCTGATCTTAATTCGGCTTTTATTTTTATAGCGTGATAATTAGACAATTATAATTGAAATCTCCCCCCCCCCTCACTCTCGATGCCCGAGCATACTTGACGTCTCTTACTACAGAGCAAGCATTTCAGGAAAATCACAGCACAAAGCGATGCGCACGTGAAAAACCGCTGTCGCTGCATTTAAAGCGTCGGACACCTGGTTATGATTCAGAGGAGGTAGTTATCTTTCAGCCTATGATAGCCTGTAGTAGTATCCTGAGCATTCAGTCTGTCTTTGGCATCCGAGGCGCAAACATTAAAAAGCGGTAGGTATCCGCTATTAGGAGTGCGTGCGCGCATGTGTGTGTGTGCTAGCGAGTGTGTCCGTATGCCTGTGAGTGTGTGTGCAGAAGGAATTATCGTAGTCTTAACCCTAGATTGGATAGCTGCCGTAGAAGTCACCAGCAGGATAAGAGTAAGTTAAAAAAATGTTGTTCCAAGTATGTGGGCGGCTTTGCTCCATCCTGCGCTTATCTCTACTCTTCATTGTTCGCCAGAGTACCCACATTACCCGCCTTTACCATCTCTACGTTACCGACATTGATTAAGCAGTGTGGGTAGCGCGGCGGTGGAAAGATGGAATGATGGGGATAACCGCATGGTGGGGGAAGGTGTGGAGATAGGAGTGGGATGAAGCAAAGGCGTCCATATACTACTTGGAATAACTGAAACTATCATCGGGATTAAACGATCTGGGGCAACACCGTGATGCTCACTTGGGACTTCGGATTCCGAGGATGCGAGTCTGGAACGCGTATAGCAAGTTGGAATTTTTCCCGACAGTTCCTATATGCGTATAAAAGGTTACTTAATCCGTATAAATAATTTACACTCTCACTTACATATATTTAACGTTATTATAGTATCTACTCCAATGCCGTCATTAAGTAGTAACGTAAGACGTTATGCTTTTTTTTTACTTTGCTTGCATTACTATACTAAATAGAGGAAGTATTGAAGAAGCAAAGGGCGAGGATGGATATTCTAATATAGCGCCAGTGTGTTGAAGTAACGAAGTGAGATGGACTATCTAAGAGTCATATTTATAAACATCGAAGTTGATATCGTACTCACCCCTGAAATCCGGCGTGTCTCTGCTTCTTGACCATTTTTCTGTAATTATAATTTTACACCGTCCGTTATCCTGGCAGTTTTTGAAATAATCTGGGATAGACTCGTTCAATCGAACAAAAAAACTTAGATACACAACCGACTATTTTTCATGCGACCAAACATTGTAATAAATATTCGTAAAATGGAACAAAATGTTTTTGACTCTACGAGATCAGATATCATTTATCTTTCGGTCGTACATTAAAATAAAAATTCACTTTAAATATTACAAACTTGCTTAATAAATTTCATCACACAACAATTTTAGTTTAACAATTTTTAGTAAACAAGAATAGTTGTCGCTAGTTTCAAAAATAGTGCACTACGCTAGAAGGGAGGAAGTGCTCGATTTCGGCCGAGGGTGAGGCTTGAGGCACTCACACGAGATCGCAATCGCGATCCCTTCCGCGTAGCATACGATACTTTTTTCCGACTTCATCGAAATTACCACATTGTTATGCGTGCAACAGCGCGTTTATTGTTACAATCAATGTAAGTTAATGAAGATGTCCAGGGGCGTACCCCCCGGGGGAGGGGGGTACCCCTACTGCACGAAAAACAATTTTTAGTTGACTAAATAACTAGCCGTGATCGGTATCCTTAAATGACGAAAATTGGAAATTTAAAGCGCATGGAACTTTTGGCCGAATTCAATCCGTAAGGTCAATGATCAAGATGCTATATCCCATTGCAATTCCAAAACGATAGCTTAAAAATGATGAAAGTTGGAGCTATTGCAGATTTTATTTTGTTCGTTCGATATTCCGTACGAGAGCACATTATTATTATTATTAGCACGATGGCTACGAGAGTCTCTCAATCTCCGTCTAATGGTGCCACTCGAACACTGTAGGTTGCTACCCTAGGGCAAATAGGCTACTTTTTTTGCCTTAAGGTAGGAAAGTAGCTGCTGTCGGGCAAGTGTGCATGCACACCAGTCATAGCTCGGAAAATGCTATTTTTGGCCCGCGTTGCATGCGCGCAATGTGGTCATTTTAACGCAGTCGGTAAAAAAACGTTTACCTTGCACGTGTCGGAACTTTTCTTAAAGTTCTTGCTACCTCTCGTGGCATTATTGATACCATCTACAGACGTAAATGGCCTCTTGGCTTCACTGTCGTTTTGATGTATAATACTTGAGGTGGTCGTGTGGGGACTTGGATTCGACATTAGAATTGCGTTGCTATTGGTCACCGCTCCACTTCCCGTCATGGCACTCGGGGGTAAAGACATTGTTACAGTTTCATCTTGATAGTAACTGGATTTCCTCTTCAAGATCCATCCGAGGTTCCTGCTTGTCGGTGCTTCGGTCTTAGGTTTGTTTTGAGTTATTACTGGTTGAGTTGCTGCAATTGATCGAGCTACCGTAGTCTTTCTACCTCTAAAGCCAAGGCCATGATTAAAAAAATCTTCCTTGAAGGCATTTCCACTCATTGAAGAAATTGTGGTAGTTCTGTCTTGATTTCCTCTTGTTTCAGCTGTAGTGTCAGCTTGACCCTGAACTCTCAACGCTTTTGCCGTTGAAGTGCTTGTCGATGTTATGAGAGCTTGACTCGAAACTGCTATACTGTTAGTGATCTTAGCGGACACGATAGTCCAAACACGAGCTCTACTAGTCGTTGGAAGAACGACGGTGTTTCCAATTGCTATATATTTCACTTTGGAACTTTCACGCCCTCGTGAAATGGCTGTCTTATTATCCGAGGAGGCCGGCTTTCTTCGGGAAGGCCTGTCTCGGCTATCAACATTTTTGTTCCCATTAGAATTCCTTGCTATAGGGTTAGATTGCGAGGAAGGGTTTGACAACTCGTTTATTACAGTTTGTTTAGTCTCGATATGAACCCGAGATGATTTCTCGCTTTGGTCGGAGTTTTTTTCTTCGTCTTTGTTTGGTTTGTTTCTGACTTTGGTCTTTGTTTCAGAATTCCTGAACCGTGCTATATCATTTTGTGATCTGGACGTCTTCTTTACGTTACTGTCTACGGGAGCAAACTCGGAAAACCTCCAAGAGCCTTTCCTAGTTCCACATCTCGTACCTCGAGTAGCCTCTAAATTAGTATAATCATTGGAGCGACCTCTGCTTCTTCCTCTTTGATGTCCTTCAGAAGTAGATATTCTTTGAGACGAAAATTCCGTGGAAGTCTCTACGGTTCGCGAAGAGGATGTAGAGGGAGAAGAACCACTCTTAAATCTCGTTGTGACATCTCCGGTAAACGGAATATTGATACTTTTGCTCTCAGATCCTGACTGCATTATATCATGTCTACGTTTTGCTAAAAAGGCATCAGATCGTCTTTCATCATCTTGTCCACTTGACCTACCCGATTCTTTTCTCCAGGATGGATATTTTCTGGAACTAGGAAGTCTACGCTTCAAGTTCCTGGAAGGTAAGGTGGTCTGAATTTTTCTGCCAGTTCTTGATCTAAGGATATCCGTCGTACCTAAGAACACGTATGGTTCTGTGGTGTTGAATTCCAGACTTCTCGTAAAGTTTCCAATGCTCGGAAGCGCTAGCTTCTCGGTAGGGCTTATGGTGCTTGAGGGGCCTCTTTTGGAAATTCCTCCGATTCTAGTGCATAGCATATCTATCCTGCATGGTACCTCGTTCTCTTGAGGTGTAACCGATGCACTTCTACCATCCTTCTGAATTGCTTTCGTTGCTTCGGTGGCCGTAATAGGGGTCGTCCTTGTTTGTGACCTTTCTGCAGAGAATATTCTTACTGTTATGTCCGCATAGCCTTTCCTTTCATTAGAGTACCAGGGAAGAGTAGAAGAGCTGCTCGGGTCTCTACCGTACCCAGATGTGAATTCGATATCTCGTTCATGGTCGTGGTAACTCCTCAAAGTAGGAATCTCGATTTGCTCACGTCCCGTTGCGCCTTTAGTGTTCAAATCTTTTCTTCGCCTATTTCCTAAACGATTCACAGCTAGGCTTGATGGAGAGAAAAGTACGGAACTACCCTGGAATCCTTCAATCGCCTTCGGATTAAATCTCGAGCCTCCTCTACTCCTCAGAGTCGACCTCGCTTCGTGATCTTCAACCTGGAATGAGCAATCAGACAATTGGAGAAAGAATACAAGAAAATCTCGGTGCTGCTATTGGCGTCCTGACATTCCTTTCGCAAAAAAAGTATTCACTTAAAAATAAAATGGTCGTAAAATTGAATGACAACCAACTGATCTGAGTTGCTTATTTGTTTATTGCGCATTTTTTGCTACTTCAAGAGAAATAGTTCTGGGAAATATCGATCTGTCTACACGCAGATTTTATATTTTATTCTACGGAAAGGTCGAACAAAACTCTCGTTGTCATAGATAATACTACATTGCTCAAAAAGTTTTAGGACCGGCCACCGTGTCACGCTATCAGTCACCCGATTGGTGTTTTTTTTTTGTTAGGTTACCACATCTGTCATTGACACTTGCCTCCAAATTCAGCGTCATAGCTTGATATTTGTAAAAGTTACGCTGTACTGAGTACATCTACCTTTGTGCGTATTTTCGATTTTTTACAAGTTAGAAAATGGCATCAAGTGTGCATCAACGAGTTTGCATTAAATTTTGTGTGAAAAACGGATTTAACGGACCGCAGACCTGGGAAATGTTAGAGAAGTGCTTCGGCAACGATACTCTTTCGAGATTAAATGTTTTTCGGTGGCACGGACGCTTCAGAAGTGGCCCTGAGTCGGTCGCGGATGACGAACGGAGTGGCAGGACGTCGACGACGAAAACGGATGAAAACATCGATTAAATCAAAGAAATTGGCCGAAAACCGCAAATTGACCATCATAGAGCTGGCAGAGTACTTGAACATCGCTTATGGATCCGCTCAAGACATTTTGGTTTGTGATTTAGGCCTCAGACGTGTCGCTGCAAAACTGGTTCCGAAAGACCTCAATTTCATGCAAAAAAAGGACTGCCTTGAAATCGCGAAAGACATAATTTCCAAGGCCGAATCCGACCCAACATGTATCAAATGGATCATCATTGGAGACGAGACATGGATTTATGAGTATGACACACAATTCAGACATCAAGCGAGTGAATGGCGTGCACCGAATGAGCCGAGACCGAAAAAACCACGTCGTTTTCAGTCAAAAAAGAAGGCGATGCTCACGGCTTTCATGGATTACAACGGTGTTGTGCATCATGAATTCTTGCCAGAAAAATAGACAGTCAACAAAGAGTATTATATGGGCGTTATGAGACGTTTGCGTGAAGCATTTCGCCAAAATAGTACCGGTAAAGTAAAATTTGTGAGAAAAGAACTCGTGGATTTTGCACCATGGTAACGCAACGTCGCACAATGCGATCCTGATCCGTGAGTTTTTAACCAAAAACAACACGAATACAATCCAGCAGCCTTCGAATTCACTTGATCTGGCTCCCTGCGAATGTTTCCTGTTCAACCGACTTAAAAAACCACTTCGCGGAACGAGTTACAGCACCCGAGAGGATGTCATGAAAAAATCGAAGACGGCTCTGATGGACATACCGAACATTGAGTACTAGCGGTGGTTCGAGGATAGGATCATGCGCTAGCATAAGTGCGTTGCAGTCGATGGGGAGTACTTTGAAGGGGACTGAGACAGCGCTTCGCAGGCATGCTACTCAAGCGAGTGGCCGTCTCTCTCGCTTGACTTCAGCGTCTCATAACGACGCATTAATAGTGCTCAGTCATCTTAAAGATTTTGACACCTCTCGTAAAAACAGCATAGACATCTCCAACCACTGCTCTCATCTCGGACAATTTTTACCGATTTCTCTGAATCTACTCAAGTCAGAAGTGCTCAATAGGACTCAAAATATACGGTAAGAGTGCACCGTCACAATTTAGATAAATTCAATAACGGTAAGGTGGGGAAATCTCAATTGTGCATCCTCATAAGTATTATCTCGTGGCGTGCTTTGCAGCACGGGCTGCTTCACGTTTCACCTCACACATTTTGGCACGCAATTAATATAATTATATGTGCAGCTGATTAAATTCACTTCAAATTCATTAGTATCCTTTATTTATATGTTTTTTTTTAGTCAAATCGAGCCAAAGGTGGCATAAAGGATACTTTCCTTACCAACATCTTTGGTTTGGTTATTTCATACCTGTCGTGAGTGCAAACTTATCCCATTCCAATATATTTCAGATTCAAGAACACCAGGAAATCCTCAATAATTAAAAATCGTGTGATTACAAAAAAAACTAGAATAAAAATATATTTGTTTCCAAAAAGCTTTCATTTATAAAAGATCTGAAAAGGATAAAACAATTTTCCATATCATCTTAGTTAACCTAATTATTTTTATTATAATCATTAATTTTCTATCGTGACTATAGCCGCGACGCATTTTGTTCTGCCGAATCCTGGTGGAAAATTCCACTGGAACGTGATAGAACGTCACAACCAAAAACACGATATTCTATTCGTTTCGGCAGATTTTTGATACCATTACGTTAGACGAGATCCCCTATATTATTTAAACTATTGTTATGCCGGTACCGCGTAATTGGATTATTCGGTATTCGGTATAATATTAAAAGTTATTATTTTTTGGGATCGTTTGCCGATAAGGAGATAAATCTTGAGTAAAAGATGAAAACGCGAATTTATATAAAAGGAAGTATTTATTATAGGCAACGGTAACTTTCCGTTGTCTATTTAATTGTCAAAGTAAGAAGTACAATAATATGTTGTTTCGAGTATTTCACGAGGAACCAACCGTTCTCTGTTGAGTCTAAATTAATACTGATTTTAGTAAAGCAGTTAGCAACTGTGTTTGCTAAAATCCCTTAGTTGGCAGTTTTACCTAGCGAGTCGCCTCATGCTGCGTCGGCGTCTACCTCGCATCCTGTCTTGAACGAATTTTATATTTTAGAATTCTGTATCTAGCTGTGTCGGCGTCTACCTTGTATGCCGCGACACAACACTATTCTCACCTCTCAGCGGTTCTTCAATTCGCAAGAGTTCACGTTTATCTCAGCGAAATAATAGATGTTGTCGCGAGACACTCATACACTGTAACATGGTTACATGCGCTAGCGCGATATTATATTATCGAACGGCTATGAGAGCCGAAATCATATTCGAAGCGGCAGGTACAGCGGACGCTAGGCCGACGAACCCGGACCTAGCATAAAAACGGGTGACGTCACGCCTCAGGAATTCGCTCGTCGCCGAAAACAGCAGGTCAGCGACCAGCTGGCCTTGCTCGGCGACGAGGGAGAGACACCGGGGGGCATGACAACGGTAGCCCTCATAATCGTTCGAATTTGCAAATCGCAGCTAATAATGACGTAGAGGAAACCAGGGTGGGGAAGCGTCTATAAAAGAGGCTGCACCGCAAGGAAGGCTCTCTTTTGATAGAATCAGTTTCTCTTGCAAATACAGCTTGCACAAGTCTTTTTTTTTAACATACGAAGCGATAAAGGTTGAGAGTTAGAGAGGAGAGATATTTAAAGAAACCAGGAAGAAAGAATTAGTCGAAGGATTTAAAGTGAAATAACTCTAGACAGGTGTAGGAAAGATAGGACTAAGTGGATAGATCTAAGTATAGAAGATTAAGTGCATCGAAATAAGTGAATAATGTCTAAGAAAATTGAAATAATATATTGTGGATTTTAAACCGGCAGTGACAACAGGATTTGCCCGACTCTGCAAGTGTAAGCGAGGAAGAGCGAGAAGTGAGACGAGAACGAAAGAGAAAAGCATTATAAACAGAGTTTATACACTCTGTCAAGGAATAAGTCTAACGCGAATGGCTGTGTGTGTGCATGTTAGAAGCTACTAGGTCAATACCAACTCGGTTACACGTACCAGATATTCGAGCCCGAAAATACCGAGAATTCGGACGCGAATAAGACGAAATAATATTAAAAATAATCGCCAGAATTCCCGAATTTCAATGCATTACCGAATTAATTAGTGTATGCTGAAGACAAAGGAACCCTAAGAGACAGGCGTGTGAAATAAAACATGAAGAATTGGTTTAAGTCTAGTAAAAAAAAAAGAGATTAGTAATGGATTAAGATATGGGTAGATTTAGAAGAACAGAATTAAAAGAATAAGAATAAGTGCAAATAGATCTAGGTAAAATTAGGTAAATAAGATTACTTGATCCGTATAAGCTAGTAGTGTATAAGGAAATAGAACTAAACCGTGTGAATTTTGAATCGGCAGTACAAACTGGAATCGCCCGGTTGGACGAGTGGAAGAGAGAGAGAGAGAGAGAGAGAACGGGAGGCGAGAGCGAAAGAGAAAGAATTGTACATAGAGTTAATACACTCTGTTTCAGGAGCAAGTGCAATGCGAATGACTAGTTGTGTGAGAGTGTCTGTGCACCGAGCGTACAGCAATACTGCTATACGAGAAGAATAATAAACTCCCGAAGATACCGAAAATTTATACACACGTAATACGGAAACGATATTAAAATAATCGCCAAAATCCCCAGATTTGAATGCACTATCCTAGATATTAGAGGCCAGAAATTGTAAAATAGCTTGTTATGGAATAATTTCTTTTATTAATAAACCCTATTCTCACTCACCTCGAAGTCTGAAATTAATTAGACCTGTGCTCGAGCCTGAATTCCCACGATAAATAGAAAAAATATTGTTAACGATAACAAAAATACCATTACAACACCCGTTTATACATTCATACTAAGAAAGTGGGACATCCATTGTACGTATACGAAGTGTGCCGCTTCAGACGTTTAAATAGATGTAAAATGGATGTGGATCGGATATACATGATCATACCTCGATTAGCTGCAATTATAGTACGTCTAATGGACGTCCATTCCATCGAATGGATATACTTATACATATATCCATCTTCAAAGAAATGTACTTCAGGAACATGAAAAGGTGTATTGGATGATCGCTGCAGGATCCTAAATGGACGTCATACACAAACGTGATGAGGCCATCCCCTAGACATCTAGAAAACTGCATTTAATGGCTGCAACTTTAGTACGTCAACTGGACGTCCAATCGACATTATAAATGCGCCTTTAAGGCAACGTATATTTGGTAGACGTATAGACAATGCCTTTTATGTTCGCTGCAGAAGCGTAAATAAATATCAATCTTAATAGTTAAGTAGCCGCCGATGGCGCATTCCCTATATAATATATCGAATAGCCGACTTCGTATATAATAACATTACTAATACGTGACAGTTACGATCCCTCAAAAACAGGGTATGTAAACTTGGGACAAGTACATTTACATGAGTAGTCCTGTATTCTTACAAAAAGTTGTGAAACAAATTGGAATCATCCGAATCACGTATCGTCAGGTACATGCTGTATATTAATTATACTTGGAGGGAAGTTATGTACGAGGGTCGATCAATAAATAGTCGGCTTAGTAAAGAAAATCGCGTTTTTTTTTTACAAAAATCTTTTTATTTCTCAACATAATCTCCTTTTAGCTCGATACACTTATTTCAACGATTTTCCAATTTTATGATGCCCTCTGAATAATACGATTTCGGAAGGCCCTCAAAATAGGTCTCTGTTTCGGCGATGAGGTCATCTCTGGAATCAAATCTCTTTCCGCCAAGCCATTTTTTCAGGTTTGGTGGATGCGAACGCAATTCGTATTTAAATTCATGAATTTTGGCCCTGGCAACTGGGCACGTGTGAACGCGTGCATTGTCTTGATGGAAGTGCACTTTTTTCCTCGCCAAGTGTGGACGTTTTTTCTTCAATTCGTCGTTGAATCGGGTCAGTACGACTGCATAGTATTTGCCATTAATCGTTTTTTTTGGCGGAAGGTAATCGATGTAGATTATGCCGCGTGCATCCCAAAAAACTGTGGCCATGACCTTACCGGCCGATGGCACTGTCTTCGCCTTCTTCGGAGCACGTTCGGTCGGTGAAGTCCATTGTTTCGATTGTTCTTTTGTCTCTGTGGTATATTGATGGATCCATGTTTCATCCACGGTTAGTAACGACGCAAAAACTCAACAGGATCACGTTTATATAGACAGTGAGCAAACGCGGCATCCGTCTTGCGAATAACTTTTTCATACCCAACTAAACACTCAGGATTGAAATCACTGAGCCATATGATATGCCTGTAACCTTAGTAATCTCACGCACTTTTAGTCTCCGATCATTTAACACCATATCGTGGACTTTTTCAATTGTTTCTGGTATGACGACCTCATTTGGACGACCTGGACGTTCATCGTCAACAATGCTCGTACGATCACGTTTGAATTCAGCTGTCCAATATTTAATGATTGATAACGAAGGTGCAAGGTCCATATAAACTTCGTCTAGCTCCGCTTTGATTTCATTGTTCGTTTTCTGTTTCAAAAACAAAAATCGAATCACTGCACGATACTCAATTTTTTCCATTTTTGTAAAAACACAAAAGTTGTTTGTCTTTCGATGGCTGTCAAACGCAAACTAAACATCGCAGCGAGCTGAAACTTTGACAACAGTCATGTGAAGGATGGCACTACTAAACGTCGCTTTTGATTTCTTTCCTCGACCAACAGATGGCGCAAGGCCGACTATTGATTGATTGACCCTCGTATATATATATCTCGGGTGTCCTATTTTAATGTTACATCTGATTTATCTCGAAAAATACTGCTCGAATCAAGTATAGGGTACAGTAAAACTTTTCGGGTTCAGAGGAAGACGTTAAACAAAAACTTTTTTTTATCCAAAATTCAAAGTAACAACGTTAAGATGGCCGACATTTAAAAAAAAATGAAAACATGATTTTTTTTACCAAAAATTTGTCAAGTCAAAACTACCAACTTTCGCAGGCAATTTTTTTGATAAAGTCCATAATTTTTAGATTAGAACAGCTTTTGTGACTATATTAGTGCTATCCAGGATGTACCACGAGGAAGTAAAGCCTTTAATATTCTGTACGCCCGCGGGCGTGGAACATTCACAAGGATTAGGTTTCTGCGGCTCATCACTTCCACAGAATTTTTAGACTCGAATCCCTCTTTGTAAGTGTACTCTGAACCTTTCCGAATGGTGCTCAAATATTCCACCATTCATGTTTAAACATGCCTGAACTCTCCTCTTAAAGCCATCACATTTCTCGGGATTTCGCAGCAGGCAGCTCTTATCCGGTCGCTCATATTCTCCTGTATTATCGGAGCTTCACGGTAGGCAGCGTCATTAAGGTAACTCCACAAGAAAAAATCAAGAGAGGTAAGATCAGTTGACCTTGTAGGTCAATGGACAGAACCATTTCGACGAATCTACTGTCGACCGAATGTTAAGCTCAGATGATTTCGAACAACACAATTCCAGTAAGCGGATCTGGCTGAAGCCACATCTGTTTACATGTACCTAAATCAAGATCTTCTATAAAAATAGGCAATTCATTTGCATAAAATCAAAATAACGTACAGCGGTTATACTTCCCGTGAAGAATTGGGGACCTATTATTTGCCTGTTAATATTGCCACATCAAACATTCAAACTCCACCGATGCTGGTGATCGATGTGTCTCACCTAATGTGGATTCTGATCGGACCAATGACGGAAGATCCATCGATTTACCTGACCTCGGTTGCTGAATGTGGATTTGTCGCTGAAAAAAACGAACCTCAATACGGCTCTGAATCGATCGATTCGTCTCAATGCCCACCGACAAAACAGCATCCATCGCAACGTATCAGGATTAGGCGTACCTTGATGGAATTGTAGCCTATATGGGTGGATGTTTCGCACCTCTTAATATTCGGTGCACTGTGGATCTGGGAAACCCGAGTCGCTCTGATATCGTTCGAACACTTAAATGAGCATCGATTGCTATCATTGCTAAAATAGACATGTTTCGAGCCTCATGCTGTCCATCAAAATTATCCATCGCTGCGGCCTCGCTATGGTCACCTACAGCCGCTATCTCGAATGGCTCGAGTATTATCATCAGCCGTTGCATCTCTATCACATGCTCCGCTGTGCTTACGAGGCTCACAACAGAACTATTATGATGTGGTGGTGTAACGCACGAGCCCATTATCACACCTCGGTTCAATTCTAGCCTCGAGAGCAGGCCGACGAATTTGCATTCTGCGGCGGCTTAAATGATCGTCTCACTGCGAGGCGGTAGAGAGATTTGCGTGGTTCCGTCCACCAACAACATGCAATGGCCATATATGAGTCTAAAGAGTTTATTCCGCATACTCGTCTTTCGTCACTATCTCCCGGCATGTAGTCACTAGCGCGTACGGCCTTACTCTACATTCTTTAAAGAATTTTTTTTCAAGCTATGATATTTCCGCGGGAAGCAAGACGAGAGAATTTTTCTATTCAATTTTCACTTTTATGGACACTTTTAGGTTTTACTTCACGTTTTTTCAATATCACTTGCTCATTCAAACTATGCGTATCACGTTCACTTAGGCAGATCCTACCGCTGCCACCGAAATGTTAGACCAGCAAACGCGTAGTACGGTCGACGGTATAATATTTAGAAGTTCTCATTGGAATCTTTGCCAATAAGGAGTTGGAACTCGTATGAACGAATAAAACGCGAGAGTTTATGAAAACTTAATGATTGAAATTTATTATAACCAATGGATAATCTTCCGTTTGACTATTATAACCCCAAAATAAACACAACAAGTGTTCCATACAATAATTGTGATTTGGCAAATTTTCCAACGACGAACTAACTGTTTTATTCCAAGCTCACCTTAAGACTGATTTTCGCGAATGCAGTTGCTAACCGCGTTTGCCGAAAATCAGTCGCTTGCAATGTTTTGCATCAGCCTATTATTGTTTTCCAGGTGAGTCGCCTCTTGTTATGTCAGCATTCCTTGATAGGCTCGATGGCGATCGGGGGACCGAGCATTGGATTTCGTTTCCTTTCTTAAACGAACTCCAATGGAATGAAAACTTTCGTGGATCAACAAGAATAATACTTTTTCCCCGACCTCTGCGAAATGTAAGCCGATTTAGAGAAAACTAAACAGTACCTTGTAGCAAATTTAATAACCTTCCGAATGTGACTAGTCTCATCACGATCGATTGAGAATTGGGCCCTTTGAATGAGATTTGATGAATCGATGTAAATCAGTGGTTAGCGAATACCCCGTAAATTGCCGTTGACCACTACCGACCCTCTCGACGACCAGTGCTAATCGAAGAGGCAGCTGTTGTCGTACAGAAAAGCTGAGATTTCTGCACGCGGATTTCCCACGAACCATACGGATCACTCGAGAAGGAGATATGTACCCGGAAAGTCCGCATCGTTTTTCGGCGATTCCGATCGAACGCCTCGGCGGATTAAGTCGCAACTTTTTGTGGAGTAGTATTTTGTCATACCGTCAAACCTTACATACGAGGTCTATTCAAAAAGTATCACCAATTTTGTGTTTTTTCAAAAAGTATTGATTTATTCATTAATATCTATTTTGTCCCCTTCAAAGTAATTCCCCTCGGATATAATACATTTCTGCAAACGTTTTTCCCAATCCTCGAAGCACTAAAAAAATCATTTTTGTGATCTTGTTCAGCTCCTCCTTCTTTCCGTCTTTATCGCTTCAATCGTGGCGTAGCGTCGTCCTTTCATGGTCCTCTTCAGTTTTGGGAACAGGAAAAAGTCACAGGGGGCCAGGTCTGGGGAATACGGTGGCTGCGGCATCATTAGAGTGTTTTTGTTGGCCAAAAATTCGCGCACAAGCAACGATGTGTGAGCAGGGGCGTTATCGTGGTGCAAAAGCCAATTTTTGTTCTTTCACAAATCCGGGCGTTTCTAGCGGATTGCTTCGTGCAAATTGCGCATAACTTGCAGGTAATATTCCTTATTGACTGTACGACCCTGTCGCAAGAACTCATGATGCACCACGCCCCTGCAATCGAAGAAAACTGTGAGCAAAACCTTCACATTCGACCGAACTTCGCGCGCTTTTTTCGGTCTTGGCTCATGCGGCAGCTTCCATTGCGATGATTGAGCTTTGGTTTCTACGTCATAACCATAAACCCATGATTCGTCACCAGTTATGACCCTCTGGAGCGAATTTGGGTCGTCGCGGACCGAGTCCAACAGCTCCTTAGCAATGTTAACGCGACACTGTTTTTGTTCGAAATTGAGCAATTTTGGCACGAATTTCGCGGCGACCCGTCTCATGCCCAAATCATTGGTAAAAATCGAATAGCACGAGCCAATCGATATGTTTAGGTCCTCAGCAACGTCTCTAATGGTGATTCGACGATTGGCCAATATTATTTTCTTCACTTCATCAATGTTCTCGTCTGTTGTTGATGTGCTCGGGCGTCGGGGACGCTTTTCGTTGTTCGCATCTTCTCGGCCCTCTGAGAACATTTTGTACCACCGATAAACATATGCCACAGTCAACATTCGGAATGCGTCCGCGCACTTAATTTTGTTCTTCACACAAAATTTGATACAGATTCTTTGATCCATTTTTTGGAATAGGCAAAAATCGAAGACAAGCCAAAACACGTCCAACCAAAATAGCTGTCAAAAATTAACTAAACATTCAAAATGGCCGACTTTGTCAGCATAAGTGAGAGACATGAGTACCAACCTAACGCCACAAAAAAATCGAAAATCGAATATACGTAGCCCGCGGAAATTCAAAATTCGCAATACTTTTTAAACAGACCTCGTATGGTAAGTGCAAGTCCGAGAATTGTTCCCGAAAACGAGGTGCAAGCACTTGATGTGCAAGCGTTCTCGTTTATCGGCTTTTTTCAATTGAAATGCTTAAATGTCAGGGTTAGGAGTCGGTGAATGAACCAATATTGGAAATTACTACGAGCAACGGGAAGTCATTGAAAAACGGGAAGGAAATTTTTGAATAGTGCGATCTCGGTTCCGAATTGCATGGCGATGTTCGTTTGTCTCTTTGCAGGGCTGAGAGGCGGTGATGCTAAGTAATGTCGCTGGTGAGGGGCCGCGGCTGTGATAAGATGTATTATAGGAGTGATTAATGATTGCTAGTTAATAATTGTTTATAATAAGTTTATTAAAAGTCAATCGTCTTTTTATTACCATAAAAATTACTAATCGATTTTCATGAAATGAATAATTAATTATTTATTCGGAATGGAATGTTGCATATAAAAAATTATCGCTAATTGCTAATTGTTAATAGTGTCCGTTAGCGATAAGCAATCAAGTAAATAAAAAATCATTGTTGACAATATCTCCGATAATTGGTAACAAGGTCACTCGGATGTGCAACAACTTGTAAAAATTTTAAACGGGTAAAGAATAATTCTTCATATTATGCCCCTGTTCAGAAAAGTTTACAATTTTTTGAGAGTCGTCGAGAGGTCCTCAGTTGCTAGGCAAACGTCTAGATGATCTTTCTAAACGTTCGGTCACGTCCGTCTTCCGCCCTAGTTCGCTCAGGCTTTTTCCGGTTTCTCCATCAAAAGGACTCCTAACACAGTCTTCGACGAGGATACTACTATTCCGGTCTTCTCCGAGATCACTCCGGGTTCTGAGTGGACTCCTCACGGTTCACGATTCCTTGTAATTCTTCGGTAGTGCTGTTACGTCGGGCCCAAGATTTAGGGTCTGGCGAACATGGTCGGTCTCGCTTGTGCGTCAAGGCTTGGCAGCCCTTTACAGCGAGGACGGAGACCTCGCCTTTTTCAATTAGAAATAGGAGAATTTTACCTGGTGAGCTTCGGATAGAGTTGGGCTCGAAGGTGTATTGTTGACACTTGTCCTCTTTGTAGTAGTTCTTCTTCCTTGTCGCGTTCCCGATCTCCGTTGCAGGTGGTTCTCTTTGACTCGTACTTCTTTGTTGGTGATGGAAGAAGAAATATTTGCTGATCGTAATTGATTAGTTGATTGTAATGTTTATTCCAAAGCGTATCGTACGCAATCCACGAAACACAAATTAAATATACACAAAGTATTACACAATGTCAAAAGAAAAGGCAACTTGGCCTATTACAGTTCCGAAGAATGGCTCATTCGCGGCACACGTTAGTTTATATATTGCCAGACAATTACACCGTACGCAATCCACAAAACAGTTATAGATATACAATATTCAGAACGGTATCGTAGGAGAGGCACCTTGGCCTGTTGCGGTTAAATAGAATCGTTTATTCGCGCTAATACGTTACGCGACGCGACCGCGGGCAATAGTGATGGAAAACTGAGCACTCGTGCACTGAAAACTCTTCCTTATATATCCTAGATTGTAATAGAAGTATTGATTAGGAAAACCCCGTGAACTAGGATGAAACTCTATGCTGGGTTACGAACCCCTTTCTTCAAAGGTTGGTTCTCCCCACCATGTTCTTATGACTCAGTTTATCTACCTTCGCGAAAGGTGATTCCCTTTTCTGAGAGACGTGAGTCATTGGTCTAGTTCTATGACTAACTATTCTCCCCTCTGTATTAGCATGACTCAACTTGTTTATCTTTGTTAACGAGTTTTCCTTTTGAGCCTATTCCTTATCATATCTCTATTCACCCTTAGTGCCGAGTATCACGATTAGGGAGTTCGCAGAAGACCAGGTGCAGAGGCAATCGTAGAGCTTATCTATTATGACTAATGCCAGCTAGGCGCCACCCGCCGCAAAGAGGGGTCGGGTCTGCCTTCTTACTGTCAAACACAAGGATGACTCAAATAGAAAAGATAGCTACCCTGGCTACTTCGCTCACTCATCGTGACCGGCTTATACCTGCAGAATAATAAAGTAAAAGAGAAGGATCTCGCAAGACGTAACAGTGCGCAACGCCATTAATCGGTCTCTTCATAATTTCTTACAGTGTTCTTCGGATCGTTCGAATTACGCCCGGACAACTCGAGTAATCTGGTGCAACAGTTTATCGAGAAAGGATACTTTGTTCTTTGGCTTCATACAGAACGCTTCTATTCGCTTCAGACTTCTCTTTTTCTACTGGTAGTTCTGCAACATAGGTTGCGAATCGTCCGACTTACGTCCGGACTACCCGCGTTCGCTTGTGCGGATCTCTTCAGTGTTAAATTCAAATAATTCGGGCAAATAATTTAACCGTTAGTAAGTAACCAAATAATTTGGTTAACGGTCTCTTCTCTCCAGGAAGCCATTGTGCCGGTTCGTAGGCCTCGTGGTGCGCTTTGCTAGCATTCGGGGACAAAGTGACTCTAAATTCGTCCATTGTAATCCTATATTGTCATCTCAATCTGACATAAATTGTAACACAAAATTGTTGCCAGTCCCGCCTAAGCCTCGGCTCGAACTCGTCACTCACCATAGGATTAAGCGATACCTTATTTTGAGGTATTCTATTATTATTTTAAGTATTAAGAACACGTGAACCCTCCCTTTATCGCGTGAGGCTCGAGGACGAAAAAGCACCACTCTCCTATGAACACGATGAAGCAACAAGAACCCTAGGACTCTAGATGTGTTGTGTTGAAGCTGCGAAAGACGAGAGGAACGTGGGCGAGGGATAAGCTACCCTTCGATACGGTCAAAGTCGCCGACGCCGCACTGCATAGAAACCGTCAATATCCGCCGAACGCTGCCTGCTGAGGTCCAAGGTTTACTCTATCGATCGACGATCCAGCCAGACCATTGCTGTCACTTATCGTCAACAATCGTCACATTACTGACGCCGCCCACCATTTCGATTCCCGCCCAAAGCCGACGCACGTATCTCTCTCTCACCCACCTCAGCCAATCAATGACGACCAGCTACGAAGAAGAAAATGACGACGCGAATCTCGAGAGTTTTGAGCCGAGCGTTCCCCTGCAAAAGTACGTATGCGTGAATCTCCGGGAAAATAATTGTAAAGTTTATCGAGTGAATTTTGAGTGATTGGATTTATTTAGTAAGTGTTTGTTTCAGTTTTCCCAATCCGTTGACCCTCCGTTTCCCTCGCATTGCCGGCATCGCTATTTTTTTTAGTAATCGTGTCACAACTGTTAGCGCGCGTAGTGAGTGGTGATCGTGGAGTTTTAGTTAGATCATTGAGTGTCCTGTTCCCTTCGAATCCTCCGTTCCATACCTTACTTGTTTAATTGTCAATTATTCCGCCTCCCCCCCCCATATATCTAGGAACCGAAGTAATATTTAAGTAGCCGTAGAGTTCGGGAATTCACGCCTTGGAGATACCCCCTTGTGCCACCACGCTAAGTATTCGCCCGTTGCGAGGTCGTGCAATCCGCTTGTCATTGTCGTGCGTATTGTTTTGAGTGTAGAGCGTCTCCTCGCGTCTTACGAGAAGACAGTCACGGTGTTACATCGAAAAGTAGCTGGCATCCAAGTATAATAATTTGAGTCATACTTTACGTTGTTATTTCTGCTTTATTTTTGCGTTATTACTCCTGCTTTATTTCGGCACTACCGATCCCAACTTATTATCTTAATTATTATATTTTCGCCGCCCCCCTTTTTTCATTACATTGGGTCTGGGAAAAAGTTCGTATCGTTTTTCCCGACAGATGGCATCAATTGCAAATAAGTCAGGAAACGCAGATCGCAGCGACACCACTAAACGCTCGTTGGAAAGGTGACGCTTCGAGCGTTACTTTGAGTGTATAAACATAGAAATTAGTGCAGTGGTTGGAAAGTTGTTTGCGTTTGAAAATGGAGAAACGTAATGAAAAATTGCCTTATATTTTGCAATATTATTACAACAAAGGGAAGAACGGTGCGCAGGCTTGTGAAAAAATTTGTGCTGTGTTCGGTGAACGTACTTTATCAAAATCTGCTGCGCGGAAATGATTCGCTCGCTTTCGTTCTGGTAATTTTTATGTGAAAGATGAGTCACGCTCTGGTCGTCCAATCACTGAAAAAGCTGATGAAATTCTTGAAAAAGTCCAGCAAGATCAGCATATCAGTAGAGTCGATATTGGTATGGAGCTAGGCATTGACCACAAAACTGTTTTGAACCATTTACACTGTAAGCGAACTTTTAAATGTAAGGAGCTGAGTAAGTAGGATCCAGGATCGATGTGAGTAGGGGGGAGACGTGCGCCGTGCGAACGAAAGGAAGGCGCATGCTCGTAGATAAAATAAGTTAGGTAAGACGAGCCTAGAGGCTTTCGTTCTCTTTCTCTCTGGGGACGCCGAGCTCAATTGACCCAATCTTTATCCGACACTTTCTATATCGACGACGTTGAGCTCTTGGATCGACAAAAGTCATGTGTGGACACCCTTGGCTGTATTCGATATTCTTACTATTTCTTGGATTATGAGAAACGAGGAATCCTGGACGGTTCAACAATCCCCAGAGTCGAAAAGAAAGAGCCATCGACTTGTCAACATCTAAATCTCAGATAAGTTTTAAAAAGTATTTATGTCAAGGAAAATAACCAGAAACCATGTATATTTATATAAGATAGACTTTGACATCATGTAAAGCAAGAGTAATTGCGGCGAGTCAATATTAATTACAACCCTTATGTGCGACTAAAGAAAAATTTGTTCAATTCAGATATGCTTAACTTGTACTTATAAATAATAACCACTTCTGAACATAATAATGTGAATATAAATCTTACAATTTGGCGCCCGAACAATAACTCGAATGAGAATAAGGTCGTTGTCTTGAATGGCGATTAAATGTATGATTGATTTATGTGTTAATTAATTATTGGTGAATAATACGAATTGTAATAAACTTTAGTAAGGATCGAGGTATATGGCTGATGGTGAAAATATTTATGTAACGAAATTTGGAAGGAGTGCGAAACAAATATTTACTAATTATAATTTTACAGAAAAGAATAATAAAATACGAAAAAGGAAAATGCCATTACTGCATCAGGATACGAGAGATGTGGAGAACGAGAATGTTCGTCGTTACGAAATGGAGCAAGAACGAGAGAATTTGGATAGACAGCGCAGAGAACTTGAACAGTTGCGTAGCGATTTCGAGACCCAACGAGCCGCATATCAACAACAACAGGGACAGTTGAGTGCGGGGGCATCGGGCAGTCAAGTCCAACAAATTCAACGAGGGGTAAATACTGACGAGATTTCTGCGATAATAAACAGCGTACAAAATTTTAATTTAGAAATTAAGTTGCCAAAATTTGGAGATGAATCAGAAATTAATCCGGTAGAATTCTTAGAAGAGTTGGAAAAGTTTTTTAGAACAAAAAACGTACCAGAAGAAAAAAAATTATTGATTGTAGAGCATTCATTGAAGGGTAGAGCTAGCTTGTGGAGGGAACTACAAGGTGATGTAGAAACATATGAAACGTTTAAAGAAAGATTTTTAGAGGAGTTTTACTCCATTCCGACGCGAGTCCAATTCAAAAATGCTTGGATGGACAGGGCGTATAATTCAAACAGAGACACGTTGCAAACTTATTTTTATCGTCAACTGAAAGAAGCAAAGTATTTTATTCCGGCATTGACGGAATATGAAGTAAATTATAACATCGTTCAACAATACCCCTTTTGGGTAAAAGAAACGTTAGCAACAATAAATTACGCGGACACCACGTTGATAGGACAAACATTATCGAATCTCGACGGAATGAGAAGAGAGCGAGAGCGTCATGGTAGGCAAGACGTAAATAATAGTTACGCGCATTACACAAAGCCAAATATCAGAGAGGTAAACATGAGATATATGGTTCCCAATGAGCGTTACCGAGACAATAATCGCTATAATAATCATGAGGATAGGGATCGTTCTTATTATGATCGCGGAAATCAACAGTCCGGTTACCGAAATGAAAATGAATACTCAAGGCATAGAAACGAAAATCAAAATTCAAAGTATCACGATAATAGATCAAGTATAGGCACGCGATTTCAAGGGCCTGATACACGCTTTCCGCCTCCGGTCATACCGAACAGGGGGAATTATCAAAATAATCGAAACGATACGGCCGAAAATTACAGAACATATAAAGTAAATTGCAGTGCGTTGCAGAGTAAACCACCAACGTGTCGTCAAGACTTTGATTTTGTGAGCGATTTGGAGGTAGGAATTAATGAAAACCCGGAACGAAACGATGAAGTAGAGTTAGCCAAATGTCCGCACGTGCGTATGATTATAGGAAAAAATCAGATAGTTGCCTTGCTCGATACGGGTAGCCAGGTTACGGCAATATCGGAACAATTTTTCAAAGAATTATCTAAACATAAAAATATGAGCGAATTGCCAGTCACGAATTTATATATTTCAACTGCGATAGGGAAAAAATCCACAACGATAAAGCGTCAAACGTTTATTGAATCGGTTATCGACGAAGTGAAAACAAGTCACACATTCCTCATAGTACCGTTCTTGACATCTGAAATCATTCTTGGACATGACTGGTTATCGAGAAACCAAGTAGTGCTGAATTATAAATCAAATACCATTGAAATACTTGGAAGGCTTATCTCAGCATCATCGATGATGTTCGAGCGAAGTGCCTCGGAGAGACTAATTTGTTCTCGGAAAGAGAATACCACTTGTATTTTTGTCATTAATCTGCGATATGTACCTCCGGAAGAAAAAAATACGGTGATCATTAATGAAATAACTAACACTGATAAGGAGGTAACAGATGAAAAAAACAAACAAATCGATCTCATGCACGACGGTAACTTAAGTATAGCGGGTATAAAGAAAATATCTTTAACAGAGATAAAATATAATAAAAGCCACGAGGTTCGCGTTTCACGTGAAATTGTAGAAAAAAAAGATAGGGAGGAAAATTTGACGAATAAACAAGTGGATCCGAATAGCGAAGGAGGATTTTCCGAGGAGCTTTGCTCGGTCGCGTGGAAACTAACATCACTCGATGAGTCTAAAAGAGAGAAGGTTAACGAGCTACTACAAGAATTCCGCGCGCTGTTTTCGGATAAACCGGGTTGTGCTCGAGGATATGAACACGAACTTAAATTAAAAACAAATCGTCCTAGTATTAGACATACGTACCCGATACCCTTTCAGTTACGCGAAGCCACGGGAAGTGCGATAGAGAAGATGATAGAAAACGGGGTAATCGAGAGGGCTGCGAGTCCCTATTGCAACCCTCTGAGGATAATAAAAAAGGACGACGGTACAGTGCGTGTTTGTTTAGATGCAAGGTATTTAAACGATATGATCGAAGATGACCATGAGTCGCCTCCTCTTATTAACGAATTATTGCAAAAATATTATGGTGCTCGATTTTTCTCAAAGTTAGATCTAACGCATGGATATTGGCAAGTGTCTTTACAGAAAGATTCGAGACCGTTTACCGCATTTCTTTTTGGTTCAAGTATGTATCAATTTCGTAGAATACCTTTTGGGTTGAAAACCGCTGGCAGCGGATTTATTCGCACATTGAGTTTAGCACTGAAAAATGATTTTGAAGAGAAAGTGTCATGTTATATCGATGACCTATTAATCGGAACAGCGACATTCGAGGAGCACGTTCAAGTACTGAAAGGGATATTTCGGCGACTTACCGAGTATAACTTTACAATTAAACTCTCGAAATGTATATTTTTTCAAGGAACGGTTCCATTTTTAGGGTTTATTGTTTCGAATAGTGGAGTTGTCCCTGATCCTTTGAAATTGGAAACGATAAGTAAATTTTCGGAGCCAAAAAATAAAAAATAGCTCCAACAGTTTTTAGGTATATGCAATTATTATCGTCAATTTAATATCAACCACAGTAACTCAATAGATCCGCTTCGAGAATTGTTGACAAAGGATAAGGTTTGGGAATGGACTTTGAGACATGCAGAAGCGTTTAAGATCTTAAAAAGGGACTTTCAGAAAGCCGTAGAATTGAAGCATATCATTCCAGATAAGGAATTTAGAGTTCAAACCGATGCTAGTGACAGAGGAATAAGCGGAATCCTGTATCAAATTAATTCCGAAGGAAATCATAATGTGATTTCGATTGTGAGTCGATGCTTAGCGCGGGCAGAAATTAATTACACGTTGACGGAAAAAGAACTTTTAGCGATTGTTTACTCGGTAGAGAAATTTCGAGTGTACTTGATAGGACGATGTTTTGAAATTATTACGGATCATAAGAGTCTCACATTTTTGAGAAGCGCTAACTTCCTCAACCCACGTATTATGCGTTGGAGTCTCTTATTACAACAATTTTCTTTCAAGATTAGCTATTGTAGAGGCACTGACAACATAGTGGCCGATTTTTTTAGCAGAAATCCCGAAAATCAATTCATAGAAGACAATATGGAAGGGGTAATAGTCTCATCACTGCATCAATGTTTTCCTCCGTACAATGGTGAAGAAGAAACATCATTAATTGTGATAGCCATGCTCAATTATGATGCAAATCTCACGAGGAGCTTCAAAAAATTAAGCGAATGGCAGCGTAATGACGAGAAGTTAAGGAAGATCATTGATGTCAGCGATTCGAGGGGGGAAAATAGCAACTATCAAGTTCATAACAATATATTATTCCATCGTGAAAAAGACTCGAATAATTGGAGGATAATGATTCCGGAATATCTAACAAAATTATTAATCGAGGCTATACACACGAAACTGGGTCATCCAGGCGTATATAAAACATTAGAACACTTAAAAAAATTCTATTACTGGAAAGGGATGCAGGCACAAGTAAAAAAATTCGTCCTTTTTTGTGATACGTGTCAGCGAGTGAAATATCTGACAATTTCCATGGAAGGCGAATATAATTTTGTTGCATCGAAAGGACCAAACGATTTGGTAACCGTTGATTTCTACGGCCCGTTGCCAATGGCTCGCGGTGGTACACAATATATTTTTGTAATGTTGGATGCGTTCTCTAAACACGTCAGCTTATATCCAATGAAAAAGGCAACGACTAGAATGTGTCTGAAAAAGATTATGGATATATTCATAAAAAAATTTGGAAAACCCCAGCGTATACTGTCGGATCACGGGTCTCAATTTACGTCAGCGGTGTGGAAAACTGAATTAGAAGCCGCGGGTATTAAAGTCATATATAGCTCAATCAGGCATCCGCAATCAAACCCTACGGAACGCGTAATGCGCGAGCTAGGACGTCTCTTTAGAACATTATGTGCCGAGAAACACACTAAGTGGGTCGAATTCGTGCCCCGTATTGAAGAAATATTAAACGTCACTGTCCATCAGAGTACAGGTATATCTCCATATCAGCTTCACTTTGGAAAACCGGTGCAAGATCAAATTCACAAGCTGGTTAAATTTCCCGACAGTAATTTGCCTTCCCATGAGTATTTAATCACATGGGCGCAAGATAATTTACGAAGAAGTTTTGACAACCGAAAAAAGGGTCAAACGAAAGTGTCGAAAGTGCCTTTAGAAGTCGGTGATTTAGTATTACTCAGGGTGAGACATTTATCAAATGCTATTGATCGAGTGATAAAAAAATGTTTCCATCTCTTCGAAGGTCCATATAGAATCACCCGACAAATGGGCGAGAATGCATTTGTCCTATCCAATCCAGAGGAGGAAAGCATGATAGTCGGAACGTACAATCGCACAAATCTTCGAAAGTATTATGTCGAAGTAGAAGATCGGAATTAACTTTTAGTTGTCTATCCAAATTGCCTCGGCCAAACCCCACGAAGTAAATGAAATATGAAAGAAATCGAATGTTGTATTAAAGAGGGATAAGGATTAGGGACATAGTAATTAAGGAGTATGACCGATTTATGACACAACAACATGAGCAGACGATGAAAGAGAAATAAAAATAAGACAACGAAAGAGTTAGGTAGAAATAAGAGATAAGTAATACAAGTAAGTAGGTTGTATAAGACTAACGAATAAGGAATCGAAATAGATATCTAGATGTGCGAAGTTTAAAGGAAGATGCGTAGGCAAATAAGAAACATGTATAGATGACGCAAAATACTGATGAGTGACAAGGTATGGACGACTGAAGAAAGAGTGTTTTATGCTATCCTCTTTTAAAGAGTCTAGTATAAAAGGGGGGGATAATGTAAGCGAACTTTTAAATGTAAGGGAGCTGAGTAAGTAGGATCCAGGATCGATGTGAGTAGGGGGGAGACGTGCGCCGTGCGAACGAAAGGAAGGCGCATGCTCGTAGATAAAATAAGTTAGGTAAGACGAGCCTAGAGGCTTTCGTTCTCTTTCTCACTGGGGACGCCGAGCTCAATTGACCCAATCTTTATCCGACACTTTCTATATCGACGACGTTGAGCTCTTGGATCGACAAAAGTCATGTGTGGACACCCTTGGCTGTATTCGATATTCTTACTATTTCTTGGATTATGAGAAACGAGGAATCCTGGACGGTTCAACAATCCCCAGAGTCGAATAGAAAGAGCCATCGACTTGTCAACATCTAAATCTTAGATAAGTTTTAAAAAGTATTTATGTCAAGGAAAATAACCAGAAACCATGTATATTTATATAAGATAGACTTTGACATCATGTAAAGCAAGAGTAATTGCGGCGAGTCAATATTAATTACAACCCTTATGTGCGACTAAAGAAAAATTTGTTCAATTCAGATATGCTTAACTTGTACTTATAAATAATAACCACTTCTGAACATAATAATGTGAATATAAATCTTACAACACAAAGCTGGCTACAAAAAGAAGCTCGATGTATGGGTTCCTCATGAGTTGAACGCGGAAAATATGATAGACCGAATTAACATCTGCGATGCGCTGCTGAAACGCAATCAAATCGAGCCATTTCTGAAACGTGTAATAACGTGTTCATAAGGTTATTAAAAATCGATCTCGTACGACAATTGGAAGCGTCAAAGATCGTGGACAAGGGATGGTAAGGGATGGTGAGCCGTCACAAGCGTTCGCGAAGCCAGTATTGACGGCAAAAAAGATGATGCTGTGTGTGTGGTGGGACTGGAAGGAAATCGTCCACCATGAGCTACTTCCAGTTGGTCAGACGATTGATTCTCAACTCTACTGTGGACAACTAGAGAGATTACGCTAAGCAATTGACAGAAAACGGCCCGAATTGATTAATAGGAAAGGTGTTGTCTTCCATCATGACAACGCCCGACCACACACTTATTTGATGACCCGTCAAAAATTGCGAGAGCTTGGTTGGGAAGTTTTGATGCATCGATCGTATAGTCCCAACATAGCACCCTCTGACTATCACTTATTCCGATTTCTGCCGAACTCTCTCAATGGAATTAATCTGCTTTCAAAAGAAGCCTGTGAAGACCACTTGATTTAGTTAATCAACCAGAAACCACAGAAATTCTTCACCGACGGCATCATGGCTCTACCCGAAAAATGACGAAACATTGTCGATAATAATGGAGCACATTTGGTTTAAACAAATTCATTTTCACACTATAAGAAAACCAGTTGAATTCTCCTGAAAAAACGCCACGAACTTTTTCCCAGACCCAATATTTTAAGTAGTAACAGGTATTATATTTTAGCCCCACCCCCCTTTAATTTTCATTAGTATTTGGTTACATTCTTCCCAGCCCTTTTGTTTCAATTGTTAGTATTACTTTGCCATCTCCTCCGTGCTCTTTTATTTCTAAGTTCGGATATACTTATTATTTTATTTTGGTTTTGTGTTAACGGCTTAGTTATATTCAATCTATTTTTGGTTTTCTTTTGATATTTTCTAAATCGAGAACAGCAGCATTATTATTTTACAATTTATGTGCAGCTGTTAATTTCTTTGTCGACCCGAATCTTCTCTTTAATTGAAGGATTCGGTAAAAGTATATGTTCTTTTCCTTTTGATCACGGTGCGAATAAATCGTCGTATCGCTGAACCTGTAATTCTCAAGTGTTTTATTCCTTTTATTTTTTTAAATTGGTTCTTTGCATTGAGCATGTCTTAAAAATGAGGAGTTCAACAAATCTCCAGGCTGTTCAATCGAGTGCACCGAAATTTTTGAAATTGGTTTCTGTCGCTGTGCATTTCGTAAGAACTACTAGTGCAACAAATTGTTGAACTGGCGCCACAGCAAGTGCGCCCGAATACAATCCTCTCTCTCTCTCTCTCTCTCTCTCTCTCTCTCTCTCTCTCTCTCTCTCTCTCTCTCTCTCTCTCTCTCTCTCTCTCTCTCTCTCTCTCTCTCTCTCTCCTCTCTCTCTCCTCTCTCTCTCTCTCTCTCTCTCTCTCTCTCTCTCTCTCTCTCTCTCTCTCTCTCTCTCTCTCTCTCTCTCTCGCTCTCTCTCTCTCTCTCTCTCTCTCTGCGATTCTGCTCCATTCTGCCCGTGGGGCGTTTTGTTTCAGGACGTAAGCACGCACTTATTTGCTTTTCATCGAACACAATTAGAAATTCACTAATTAACAAACGAACACTGATGAAACTCGATGAAAAGTTTGATGGATTTTTCGATTTCTGGGAACAGAATGAATGAAATTTCGCTGAGCCGTTCTCAAGGTCCTGTTCACTGCGCATGTGCTCTCTCTCTCTCAAACCCATGGCACATCATCTATCGCGCAAGTTTGCTGTCATCGCTCGATCTCTTTACTTCACCGCTATACCACTGTCACCACTGAAGTAGTTATCGTCGACAGCATTCTACCGTCTGCTCCTAGCACACATACGCATCTCATAGCCTTGTGGGACTATCGCAGAGTCTATGTGGTGGTGTTTACTTCAGGTATTTTGATCGGCGCTCTCACAAGTACTGACTCTGTTATAATGTGTACATCTTTCGAGCTCTTTCGCCTACACTATAGATTGATAAATCATATACAATCATCGCTCCGTTCTAACTTCAAACATTAGTTTATCTTATAACAGCCGATTGTTAGGAGTGCGATTGTCGATATTATTTATCTGCATGTCGAATTTAAATTTAAAATGCGATAAATGCAAAAAAACTATTGCTAATAATAAGGTTTCATGTATATCTTGCTCCAAATCATTTCACCCAGGTTGTGCTAGGTCATATCTTTCATTTAAATCAGCTAATACTTGCTGCGTCTTAAATCTATTTAAAATGCCCAACTTAACACGCTCGCCACCCGCGTCGCCACTTCTACTATCTTCAATGTCTTCCTCTGCCGGTACGCTTATCCCTCAGCGGCTAATACACCAGAGTACACAATTAAACTATGATTCGTCAACTGATTTGTTAGCTGTTGAATCTGCTTCTACATCGCAACCACCTATAACCCAACATCAAAATCCTCAGGTGTCAGAAAGAGATTTATTACTTGCCTTAAATAAAAATCTTAGTGCCTTTATTGCTGAACAAACTTTAGTCAATATTGATCATACAACAAAACTAAATTGTATTGAAAAGCATACAAGTATACTCAAGGCCCATGATGAAAGAATTGCACAGCTTGAAACAAATTATGCGCAATTATTACAACAAAATATTAATCTATCACATGAGCTTCACTCAACTAAGGCTAGTACCGCGGTTCCACTCCCTACTGAAATCACAGTATCTGGAGTGCCTTTAGCAATAAATGATTCTGCAGAGCAAGTAGTGGAGAAAGTTTTCAAGGCCCTTGGTATACCGAACCTCCTAAGCGATGTTCTTGAAATTCGAAGTCTCGACAAAAAGAAAAATAATCTACATAACGAGCCAAGTAATGTCAGTGCTGATAACTTGAAACAAATCACTTCAAAATCTTTCGTTATCACTCTCAAATCGCACCAAGTCAGAGAGCACATTATCAAAATAGAGAGATCTAAGAAAAATTTGACTCTCAGAGAAGTGTTTGGCCTGGACCAACACGGATTTGTCTATGTAAATGAGTTTCTTCCACCCGCACTCTATTGTCTACTACGTCTCGTTAAAGCTCGTGCTTCTGAACGTAATTATAAATACGTATGGTCTCGTTCAGGTTCCATATTTGTTCGCAAGGATGACAGTCAGACACCAATCATCGTTTCAACCGAGGCTGATCTAGATAAATTGATCTGACTGTCTCCTGATAGTCAAAATTGCTTACCCCTCACACACTCAATATCGCATTTAGAAATAGCTCAGTTGAATGTTAATTCCTTGCGAGGGCATATGGAACTAATTCAATCAACTATACTCGAGCTCAAATTCCATATTATCTCGTTGAGCGAAACGTGGCTCCATTCGTTTGTATCGGATAACTTGTTACGGACAGAAGGATATTTCCTCATTCGCAATGATCGAGAAGGAAAAGAAGGTGGAGGAGTTGCTTGCTTTATACACAAGTCCCTAAAAGCGAAAGTATTAATGGCATCACCAAGTCAATATTCAAATGCACCTGAATATCTGATTATCGAAATTACTGGATCTAACGCCAAGAAGCTTCTTTTTGCTTGAGTATAGAGACCACCAAAAGCATCAATGCTAGGGAATTTTGTCGAAGCTTTATGTAATTTCTCTCACAACTATAAAAATATTATAATTGCAGGTGATCTTAATTGTAATTTAGCTAGTAATGATTATGAATCAATTTATCTACGCCAATTAGCCTTCTCCCTTTCACTACATATTGTTGAATCCGCTACAACCCACCACACGGTGACTTCGGATTCCTGGATAGATGTATTCCTAATCGATAGTGAAGAAAAAAAACTATCTTATGTTAAATCTGAGGCTCCGTTTATAGCTGGACATGACCTATTAGAACTACATTATAACTTTGAGGTGGAACCTACTATCGAGCGTAACATTACACGGCGAGTCTACAATAATTTCAATGATAGAGGCTTTCTGAATTTTTTATCGAATAAACTGAATTCTTCGGGACTTAGTGATTTCAACTCGAGATTCAGCACCAATTCGAGTTCGGGTATTATACCTGATGATATAAACACGATAGTTGATCTATTGTCTGGAGCATTTCTAGAGTCTCTGAATAAATTTGCGCCTCTACGTACTTTCTGTGTTCGTCGTCCTCCGGCACCTTGGCTCACACAAAATTTGAGAGAACGCATGGCTCAGCGAAATTTATTGTATACGCGTGCACGACGATCTAAAAGCGTACTAGACCTTGCTATATTCAGGGAGTATAGAGACAAGCTTAAGAATGACTTAAGACATGCGAAAAGTGAGTACCATATTCAGAGGTTGTCAACCATAACAGATCCAAATAAATTGTGGAAAGAGCTAGCGACTCTTGGTTTAGCCAAGTCGTCTTTAACATCACCACTCAATTTCTTTCAACCAGAAGAGCTCAATTCTTTTTATTCTGCTGTATCCAGCCAATTACCGCCTTGTTCATACGATGAGTTTCGCACGATAAGTTCATTAATTCAACCAGTTCGCCCTTTATTCAACTTTGCAGAAATCACGTCCAACCAAGTACGATATATTATCTCTACCAACGCTAGTTCTAAGTCATATGCAGCTGGTCCAGATGGTATTTCTCTGTTCCTAATAAATAAGTCTATCGAGGTTTCGTGCTCACTACTAACAGCTATGTTTAACCATTCTTTGCAATCATCTAAGTTCCCTCAGTGTTGGAAAAAGGCTTTTCTTCGACCGTTATCCAAAATTAAAACACCCCTTTCCCCGTCTGATACTAGACCGATAGCTAACCTTAGCGAACTTTCAAAAGTACTTGAGAGATTGGTTCATAAGCAGATCACTGACTGGATTGAGTCGAACCAAGTTTTTGATCCACGTCAATCGGGATATCGTAGTGGTCACAGTACTCAAACAGCATTACTACGTATATGTGACGATGTGAGGCGCAATGTGGATGAAGGGCGTATTACCATTCTAATCTTATTTGATTTTAGCAAAGCATTTGACACTGTACCACACTTACAACTTCTTGCAAAATTAAAAAAAGTGGGCCTTGCAGAACCAGTTCTAGATTGGATTTTTTCATATTTAACTGGAAGAACTCAAGCAGTTATTGACGTCCATGGGACTTCCGCCTCTTGGTTACCTACTACAGCAGGCGTACCGCAAGGTTCTGTCCTAGGTCCACTTCTTTTTTCTCTTTATATTGATGACATTAGCACTGCACTTCAATACACACAGCACATGATATTTGCTGACGATACGCAAATATATCTTAGTTGCCTCCCGTCTCAAATAAATCAAGGAATAAAGTTAATTATTGAGGACGTTCAAGCCATTGCCAACTTTGCAATTTCAAATGGTCTAAAACTAAACATTGCCAAATCAAAAGTTCTTATATTCGGTAGCAATGCGTATACACGCGAACGTGATTTCTCAATGTTACCACCGGTTTCGTTAAATGGAGTGAATATTCCATTCGTTACTGAAGCTAGGAACTTAGGAGTGATCATGCACAGTAATTTATCTTAGAAATCTCATGTTTTACATATCTCACAAAAAGTTCACTTTGCTGTATATAGGTTAAAATTTCATCGCATGGCCCTTTCTCAAGAATTAAGATCATCATTGATTATTGCCTTAATTTTTCCATTATTAGACTACTGCTGCCTAGTTTATAACAATCTGACTGAGGAATTGAATTTAAAATTAGAACGCCTCATCAATTACTGTATACGTTTTGTTTTCGATCTTCGATGCGATGCTCATATCACTCCGTACAGGCGACAACTTGGCTGGCTTACAGTCAAATCGCGGCGTCTGTATTTTCTTGGTATTTCAATATATAACATTACACATCAGAAAGCTCCAACATATTTATTGGCTCTGTTCAGTCAACAGAAGGATACTCCCGAACGTCAGTTAAGGAGACCTCGATCGACTTTTTCAGTGCCTAAGCATCGCACAACTACTTACAGAAACGCATTTTCTCTTTCTGGCATTTATTTTTGGGAGAGCTTACCATCGCATATCACTTCGTCTTCAAGTCTAGAACTGTTTAAGATTCGTCTCCATACTCACCTTTTCAATCATGTTGATGAAAATTATCATAGTTTTTATTTTGTTCACGATAGCATAGTGGCAGTACACATATAGTCAATATCAATTTGCAACCTATAACATAGATCCATTGTTATTCGTATTTTTTAAATAATTTTTAGAATTACCTATAAGTATTTTTTTAAATAATTTTTAGAATTACCTATAAGTTTACTATTATACGATCCTTATTGTTTTAACTGCATTTTGTACAATTCAAACTCATCAGATTTAACATAGTTTATTCCAGTTTATAAAAATACCATTGTCATAAATATTTGGCAAAGGTCAACTAAGGCATAATAAAACAATCAATCAATCAATCAATCAATCAATCTCTCTCTCTCTCTCTCTCTCTCTCTCTCTCTCTCTCTCTCTCTCTCTTGCCATCTCGTGAGTATAAGTTGACGTCGGATATTTCTCTCCTTGTTTGGTTTTAGGGGGTAAGCACACAATGTTTTACTTTTCATCGAACACACTCAAAGACGCACTCGAAAAACAAACACACACCCAGGAAATTCGATGAAAAGTTTGGCTGATTTTTCGATTTCTCTTGGGAATGCTTGTTTTTTTGATGAGCTGATCTCAAGGCATTGTATACTGTGCATGTGCTCTCTCTCTCTCTCTAGAACCCACGGCACATAATCTATGGCGCAAGTTATTTGTTGTTGCTCGAACCTGTTAACACAACGCTACACCACTAACATCACACAAGCTATTATCATCAACAGCATTCTACCATCTGCTCATATCACGTATGCGTGTCTCATCGCTTCGTGGGACTGTCACCGCCTCTATGAGGTAGTGATTACCTATAAGGTATTATAAATCTTTCTACTAAAATATCGATAATGCAGGAATCCAGGCGGCGTTGACTTACACCTTGAGTTATGTTCGCCAAAAATTCCATCTTAACAATTGGTCGATAGTGTCGCATAGATTCATGATTCATTCATGATTCGGATTAATGATATAAATACGACAGTTGAACTATTGTCGGGGGCATTTCTTGAGTCTCTGAACAAATTCTCACCTCTACGTTCATTCCAGCAGCTTGACTCACACAAAATTTGAGATACCATATGGCTCAGCGCAATTTATTTTATACGCACGCATGACGATCGAGAAGCATACTTGATTTAGCAATCGTTGGGGAGTATAGAGACGATCTTGAACATCACTTAATACCGCCGACAAGTGGGTACCATCTTTAGAAACTGTCAACTATAATGGAACCGAATGAATTGTGGAAGGAGCTGGCGCCTCTTGGTTTAGCCAAGTGGTCTTTCACATCACCACGTAATTTTCGTTCAAACAGACAAGCTTAATGCTTTCTATTCTGCAATATCCAGCCAATTGCCACCGTATTGTTATGATGCCTTTAGCACAATTTGGTCAGTAATCCAACCAGTTTGCCCCATATTCAACTTTGCTGAAATCACGTCCAACCAAGTGCGATTTATTATTTTCATCAACTCTAGTTCCAGGTCGTAAACGACTGGTCCAGATGATATTTCTTTGTTCTCCATGAATAAGTCACTTGAGTGTTCGTGTTCATTGTTAACAGATATATTTAATCTTTCTCTGCAGTCATCTAAGGTCCCTCAGTGTGGAAAAAGACTTTTTTAACACACGTGCTTTGAAAATAGCTCAATTTTGACCCGTTTCTATGGTAGAAAACGAGTCATTTTTGTTTTGCAATCAGCTGTTTACATTCCTCCCCTGTTTTTATACTCCTTCATTCCAATATTATGATTATTTCATTCCTTCACTGTTATTCTTCTGTTTTTCTGTCAAGAATTTCCATGTGACAGGAATGAACACAACTGTTTTCTTTACGTCAACTGCTAACCTAGCAGACGCGATGGTGTAATGATGTGACGTGGGAAAACGTTGATTAATTGTCGAAAATTGAGCTATTTCTCGCACTCATGTCAAAAAGCACTGTACGCAACTCTTTCAAAATATACTATTCTTCGACCTTTATCTAAAATGAAAACACCCCATTCTCCGTCTGATACTAGGCCGATAGCTAACCTCAGTGAACTTTCGAAAGTGCTTAAGCGATTGGTTCATAAGAAAATCATTGACTCGATTGAATTGAAATAACAAGGAAGGATAGTTTGGCGTCCCCTTCCGATTTTTATGAAACTCACGTATGTTGTAGAGCATCGAAAACTAAAAGACACGTCTTTTTTTTATCGGCGGAGAAAACATTTCTAAGGGGCGAAATCGCCCTTCAAAATTAGCATGTCGAGGGGTGATTATGCAGTTTCACCCAGAAGGCGTCAATCGATTTTTATGAAACAAAAACCAAAATACTCCTCATTGAAGACAATCAAAATTCCACGTGAAGTTGAAGAAAAAAATTCATTTGCAGGGGTGAAACAGCATAATCACCCCTTTGAAGGGCGATTTCACCCCTTAGAAATATTTTTCCGCCGATAAAAAAAAATACGTGTCTTTTAGTTTTCGGTGCTCTACAACATACGTGAGTTTCATCAAAATCGGAGGGGGACACCAGACTATTCTTCCTTGTAAGTGTTCGTGCGTATGCAACGATCTACGATACCACGATTTTCGCGTATCGCCCGCTATAGTAAGGCTACCCGGATTCGAAGAAGAGGTCTGTACAGGCGATGTACAAACCTCCCTCTCACGAATCGTTCCCATTGATGCTGACGAATTTCAGTACGGTATGATCACAATTAAGTCGATTTCTGCGTCGCCATATATACCTCTCTTGCACAACAATTTACACACTATCGAGATCGTTATAAAAGACAAGTTTGGGAATCCTATACGATACGAACAGGGATCGTTCACTGTGACACTACATTTCTAAAGGTCCCACGACTGAATACGTCACTATGCACGACATTAATGGTGTACAGCACGGGTGGGGTCGTCGCAGGCATAGCGGTATTAGCTATGTTTATATCGGAACGACTAATCAACGAGAACATCGGAGAATATCGGCAGCTTTCTTGGGGACTTGTTTCGACAATTATTGACACTTTTAAAGAAAGATGCTAAAGCAATTTGAAAATAGGCATTGCGTGCCGTTGTAAACGTAGCCGGTGATGTCCTCGATAGAAATATAGCTGTGAAAGATGCTATTCGCGAGAGAGCGCGCAAATTCGGCAGTAATCGCAAATGCAAAGCCTCAGAAAAAATGACACTCTCATGCAGGGGTCCGGTTATAAAAGGCTCAAAATTTCGCGAACTGCTCATGCACTGAACGAGCGCTAACCGCGACGTATCTCTCGTAAGAAGAAAAGCGCAATAAAAAGAAAAGTAATACAGAAGATTAAGAATAATATAAACAATAAGAAGAAGAAAACTCGTCAACAAACGGTTGCAGATATTTTTGGATAGCTGAAGCAAGATGGCCTTTCTACATGCACACTCGTGCGAGTGTCTTAAATCGGAACTTGAATTATTTTCACTCCCACCGACGCAAGCAACTGTCCAAGGCACTAATTGGGTTTATTATAAACTAGTTTCTTCGCAAACAAATGATTCACCTATTGAATTTGTTATCCCTGGGCAGGGTGATAAGTACATCAATCTCGCGCATACTCTGCTTAGCTTGAGAGTAAAAATGACATTTCCTTGTACGGAAATTGTTACGGGTATGGCGCCAAAAGTGAGCACTGGCCCTGTAAACAATCTCTTATCTTCTATGATTAATCAGGTGGATGTATACTTCAATGAAAAACTAGTTTCACTTCCAAATGATGCCTGCGCTTATCGAGCGTACGTAGAAACCCTTTTGAATTACGGTCCAGCTGCCAAAAATTCACACTTCACGAGTGTTCTCTGGTACGACGATACGTCCGAAAAAATGGATGATAAAACATTAGGAAATGCGTGTCTTGTCAAGAAAAAACAATTTTTAAATGTCGGAAAAAGTGTAGACTTGCTCGGCTATCTGCATTGCGATATATTCAATCAGGGGCGGTTCCTATTAAACGGTGTCGAGATTCGTCTACGGCTGGTGCGGTCTAAAGATTCATTTTCTTTTGTGGGAGATACAAAGAATGGCCGATGCGGCTCAAAATTTCTCGCGGTATCGCTTCTCGTTCGTAGAACAAAAATATCTCCTGGTGTTCTGCTCACGCATGCTAGAACTGTCGAAGTCTACGAGAAAGTATCCACTACCGAGAATCGAGGTAAGGGCCGATTCAATACACTTCGATGTTTATGGAAAGACGATCGACAATATCGTACAAGGTCAATTGCCGAAGCGTATAATTGTCGGTTTTGTCGATAACAAAGCGTTTCACGGCGACTTCAGTATGAATTCATTCTATTTCCAAAATTTCTAAATTAATTCTCTCTCGTTGTATGTAGATGGTGCTTAAATACCTTTCAAACCGGTACAACCGAATTTCACGAAAAACTATCTGCATGTGGATGCTTTTTAAACGCTGTTTTCGGGAACTGGAATCCATTTCTTGAACGATAGTACTTCGATCGATCGCGATAATCATCACTATGGATACTGTCTGTTTGCTTTTGATTTGACACTCGATCTTTCGGCGAACAGCAATTCACATTGGAATTTAATAAAGCACGGTAGTGTGAGAATAGACGTATGATTTGAGGAGGCGCTTGCTTCAACGGTAAATTTTATTGTCTACACGGATCATGATGATGTCCTTTCGACAAAATCGATGCTTCTTGTCAGGTAATGGTGGATTTTACCGGATAAGCAGAAAAATGTGCTGATGTCGGGATAAAATTGTCTCGGCTTTGTTAAGCGGCATACAAACGTCTTCGTAAGTAACGAATCAGTCGAACTTCAGCATCTGCCTGGATCAGACGTGAAAATGGATATCGTCGAGGATAAACAGGGACCGCATGATAAAATCTCGGATGTATTTTGATAGAAATTGCCATGGTAGCGGTGGATAGACCGTACTCAGCTCACTGGATCGTAGCACCAACGTACCACTTTGCCGAGATACCACAGAATTTGACAAGCCAGAATAATTTTCTCTGGAATAATTTTCACGGTCTTAAATGATACGAGGACGATGTGAGCTGCAAACGAGTATACGCTTACTTGCGTGAAATTTCGCGAAAAATATATCACGAATCATAAAATTTCAAACCTGGAGGAAGAGGATGACTCACCATCGTACACATTTATGCCGATATCTTTCCGATAATGCTTCAGACAGGATAAGATGAGTGTTACGTCAAAATCGCAGCCTATCTTACGAACCCACGAATTTAACATAGATTTCACGTTTCGGTGTATCTTTTCCGTGCTCTGGTCAAGGAGAATAAATTCTCCCTTTACCACACGCGACGAGAAAATACCGCAGACGCAAGCCCGTTTTTGAGTCTAACCTCGCGGAAAATTACTCGGGATAGGGCTGGAGTGCGTTTTGTTCTTGGTTGGGGATAATCACTTCACGAATAACGGGGTGGGACTTGAATGACAATTTCACGCGGAGCAAGATTTCACTTTAATTGGTAATTGAAAATTATACTTACGGTTGTTTGTTGCTGTGGTTCTTGCTGTTGAACGTTGGTTGGACGTAGACTAGTATAGTCAGACAAACTCAAAATCGAACGTAGGCGTTGGTGCGTATTAATAATTATTTATTGAAATAAAACTACATGAGTAGTTGAATGTTGCACGTTCAATATTCCCAATTTCGCACGGGTTAGTAATTATAAGTACTGTACTCATACTCTGTACTACTCGAAACTATACTTTGTAAAATTGAGCCGTGGTGAAAAAGTCTTGAACTGTACTACTTTACTTCCCGGCAAACAGTACTACTTGCTGCCTTGGAAAAAGTCTAACTCCTGCGGGCTATTGACTTACTGCCGGGCGACTTATTGACTGCCTGGCGAGTGATTAGCCCTTTACTCTTTACTTGACTCCCCGTGAAACTGTCTTACTTGACTCCCCGTGAAACTGTTTCGCCGGCCGATTTTCGCGGCCTTTTATAGGGCTCCTGAGCGTCGAAAATTCTTGTCGTCAAGCGCGTAAAAGAAGAGAAGGGATAAAACCCTATCCTGATTATAAGAATTTCCCCGTGGTCTATCTCGACCATACACGTATTCATTCCCCATACTCCGCAGAGTAGCTTCTCGACATGCAGAGCCATAGATCTATGCAAGTGCATCGGTATGGTGCGCTCTGATTTGTCCGCGCGATGTGATACACAGAGGACCACGCGATTAGGTAAGGGAACGCGTTCGAGGCGTTTTTCCCCTGAAAATGAGGCGATTTTTACCACCCCGCTTCTTGGCCTACTTTCGATAGAGATTTCTAGCCTAGGTAATATCCTTATGCTCGCTTCTATGTAGATGTATCTATGGCAATGGCTTAGAATTTCAGCGTTTGTACGGAACTTAACTAAATCTTTCACATCGGACCACTAGTAATAATTTTGTTACAGATTCTGTAGTTAACTTCGACGTATGCAACCCGATTTTTGCGTTAATCTCTTATTAGTATAAATGTTTTTGTTGAGTTATGGCTTATTCTAATCATTATTGGTTATTCGTTTAATTAGTGATTACTCTACTTATGGTTAATAAGTTTTCTTAAATAATTTGTTAGTTAGACGATTTTCCTCGTGTTATAGAAACGAGAGCGCGAGAGAGAGAGAAGGATTTTACTTGAGAGCGACTCGTCTAACTTGGTTACTCGTACATTTTGTTCGTACGCAAGTCGGCTAGATCGCCGTTCAGCCCCTTGCGATAAGGCGTTTGTCGTGGCGCGGAGAGTCGGCCAGCCTCGCTTTCCTGCAGAGGAAGCTTTATTGAAACGTGTTACCGTTTTCTCTCTTTCTCGTTTCATCTTACTTTTGGTCTTTAGCTGTAAAACAATCTTACCATTTCATTTTATCCTATCTATATATGTGTAATATATTTCATATAAATAACTTGCTGGTAAAACAAGTATTTTAATGCATGGAAACGAGAGAGAGCGAGAGAGTTCTTCTCTTGAGAACGACTCGCCTAGCTTGGTTACTCGTACATTTCGTTCGTACGCAAGTCGGCTAGATCGCCGTTCAGCCCTAGCGATAAGGCATTCGTCGTGGCGCGGAGAGTCGCCTAGCCTCGCTTTCTCGCAGAGGAAGCTTTATTGAAACATGTTATAGTTTTTCTCTCTTTCTCGTTTCGTCTTACTTATGGGTATTCAGCTGTAAAATAATCTTAACATTTCATTTTATCCTATGTATATATGTGTAACATATTTCATATAAATAACTTGCTGGTAAAACAAGTATTTTTATACATGGAAACGAGAGAGAGCGAGAGAGTACTTTTCCTGAGAGCGACTCGCCCGACTCGGTTACTCGTATTTTTCGTCCGTACGCAAGTCAGCTAGATCGTTGTTCAGACCTCGCGCAAGGCGTTTATCGTTGCGTGGAGAGTCGGCCAGCCTAGCTTTCCTGCAGCAGAAGCTTCGTTGCAACTCAATTTTAGTCTCATCTCTTTCTCGTTTTTCTGTCTATTTTTCGCTATTTTACCATAAATTAATCCTAATATTTCCTTTATCCTTTCTATATAGGCATAACATGTTCTATATATTTATGATGGTATTTTTACTATAAATTCCAATATTTTACGAGAGACATATGAATATAATCCCAAGAGAAAAGGGGAATTAATCCTGATATACTGATCTTTCTTCTATTACCCGACTACCAGGTGTATGCATAAGTTTTTTCCGGTTTAACTAAGAGATGGCGCCAGCGAAAAGTACGCAGCATATTAATTTGACACATACGTCATTTTGTTCGTCTGACATTAACCTACAAACACACACAAGTTGAGTCCGCCAAAAACTAGCGTCTTTGTTTTATCGTTCAGTGATCATGTCGAGTTTTATGCCTGAAAAAGAATATTTGCGGCACGCATTGCTTTTCTTATTTAATCAGAAGAAAAAGGCTGCTGAAAGTCAACGTTTGCTGGTAGAAACATATGGTGAACACGCTCCATCGATTAGAACATGTGAGACATGGTTTCGACAATTTAAAAGTGGTGATTTCAATGTGAAAGACAGTGAGCGCTCTGGTAGACCACAAAAATGCGAAGACGAGCAATTGCAGGAGTTATTGGATGATGACCCAACTCAAACTCAACGGCAATTAGCAGAAGCATTACATGAGTCACAAGAAACAATCAGCAGACGTTTACGAGTAATGGGGAAGATCAATAAACTCGGTAAATGGGTCCCTCGGTAAATGGGTGGATTTTGTTACACGACAATGCGCCGTCGCACACAGCAAAAGCAGTGAAAGACACCTTGAAATCGCTGGAATGGGACATCCTTCCGCACCCGCCGTATTCGCCAGACCTGGCGCCATCTGACTATCACCTCTTCGCATCAATGGGGCACGCGCTCCCAGAGCAGCACTTCAGCAATTTCGAGGAAGCTGGAAAATGGCTCGACGAATGGTTTGCCACAAAAGACAAGCAGTTTTTCTGGCATGGTATTCATAAGTTACCTGAAAGATGGGGGAAATGTGTAGAAGCCGATGGCTAATATTTTGAATAAAACAAAAATTAATTTCCATTGAAAATTACGTGTTTTTTTTTACCAAAAAACCGGAAAAAACTTATGCATACACCTGGTATACCTGGTAAGTTCATGTGGGTTGCACTCGTTTTCGAGTGACAGCCCTGAGTAGTTTCCATATGGAAGCATAATTGTTCTTTTTGCTGCTGATATTTTACCTACAGTATTCGTGTGAACATTTTAATAGTCGTAACTCTTTCGTTTAAATCAACAGTTCCTCCACTTTTGTTAATTGTTTCGCTTAGTTAGTAATTGTTCGTGATTTCATCATCTTTGTAAAGAGAGAGAGAGAGAGAGAGAGAAGACTTCAGGCAAGAGCGAGAAGAAAGGGTGCGGTCGCTTGCTCACGTGATAGCGTTCCCTCCAACCGCTCCCTTATGACCAACAACGCCCCGACGGCAACTAGCCGAACCCCTGGTCTCGGATTGAGGGTAAGGCCGCGCTGAATCATAGATCCATAAATGGCAGTCGATAACCGGGTCTACGCAGTAGATCCCATGGTTTGAAAGTTTGCCTTTTGACTGGGAGCGCCGAAAAATTCCATCTTTACAAGATTAATTCTTTCCGGGAGACGGTCGGTAGGGCCGCATCTTCACCCTGTTCCGATCTCTGTCGCTAAAATCACTCTCCTCTCCTCTTAAGAAGTTCGAGAATAAAAGAAAAATGCGGGAGGTTACTTTTACTGTAGCGAAACTAAAACAGAAGAACTTTAACGTAATTGAAATCAAAAAGATAAACGCGACGTTACGTCAGGACGTAACATGAGCGATCCACCGTCTTTGCACTGTGCAATGCGTCAGGCTTTCCAGATTATAAGTTGGCTTCGCGAGTACCCATTTAAAGGAGAATCGTACATGGATGTTTGGTCGTCAGATGAAGAGGAATAAAATAAGAAAGAGGAGAAATCTTCACCATGCAGTCGTGACACGATCGCTGATGCTGTGAAATAAATTTTGCGTTATACGACTGTAAAAGCGTATATGTCACCATTTAATTATTGACTATATGTTCAGCATGAAAACTAGACAAACCTACGAGAGTCTGCAGTACATACTGCTTTCAACTATTGGAGTGTACCCTACTGACAGAATTCCTTGTGAATGGTCGTTACCGGCCGAACTCGTTGTTAACACAGATTATCACGACGAACCTGGAGACCATTGGATCGCCATGTACGTTGACCTTCATGGAAAAGGAATGTACGTTGCTAGCTACGGGCTACCGCCGATTATACCGCAATATCTTGCACGGCTACGGAGAAACTGCTAGTTCTGTCGGTACTGCCTCAAGCAGCTACAGAGTAATACGTCTGATGTGTGTGGACAATTGTGTATCGTATTCCTGCTTTAGCAATAATGTAATGCAACACAATAGAATAGCACGTGAATATTACAATACTTTACCTCTCGACGATCGGACAGTGATAAAAATAAATTTAACGGTGGAAGAATCTCCGAGCGAAGATTATCGTGCTTGCAGGGATGATGCGTGGGACGGTAAATATGTAAAGCTATTTCAATAAAATATTGATTAATGAAAAACCTACCTGGTCTTACTGTAACTCTTATTCTATAGTGTAATGATCAGAGAATTATAATTGAAGTCTCTCTCGGTGCGATATCATATTCTACGCCTTTTACTGCAGAGCAATCGTTTCATCCGGAGCACAGTGCGAAGCGATACGCACGTGCAAACCCGCTGTCGATATATTCAAAGCGCTAGACACCTAGTTATGATTAAGAGGGGGTTGTTATCTTTAAGCTCAGGATACCCTCTAGCAGTCACTAGAGCATTCAGTCTGTATTTAACTTCGTAAACGTAATAGCTCTTATTTTTTTAAATGTATCCCCGATACAACGCGAGTATTCTGGGTTCGGCATTTCGGTGTGTGCTGTATGTTGAAATAGACATTGTTCACCTGCGTACGTCCGATATGTGAAATGCGTATGAGGAGGTAGAGAGAATTCTTTACTAAATCTACGTATCAGATCGTGAGGGTTTCGGTGTTGTCCTGAACGATCTTTATATATGGATGTCGTACATGGTAGTGCAGCATGGGCGTGCGGATCGCTGCGTGCTCATCTATACAGATGCGGACGGATACTCGGAGATATTTCGTTAATCGGGATCGCTTATATTATCCCGACCCCTTGTGCGCAGTGATGCCTGTATTGTGCATGAAGTGCCGTTCACTAGGATTAGAAAATGTGGACTCCGCTGGTCTGTTACCACCCCTCATGTGTGTGTGAAAAATGAAACATGTGTTTTTTCTTTTTTCGATCCGATGTGTAATTTCTCGAGATATTCGCAAAAATCAGGCTTCTTGCGATTACGGCGCCATCTATCACGAATCGAAAAAAAATGTTTCAGAAAAAAGTTATTTATGTTTTTATGGGGAATCCGAATCTGCAATAAAAAATAGGGGTTCCCATTTACGATTTTAAAGTTGCCCCCACCCCCATCCCAGGGGGTTGGGTGAGGAATCGACTTTGATATCATTGGATGACCCCCTTCCAGGCGAACAAATTTTATTTATGACTTTTTTTGATCCGATGCGTAGTTTTCGAAATATTTCAATGTCTTCAGATAAATCGGCCACCCTGTATATGATGACAAGGTAGAACCTATCAAGTCGAAATACGATGCTCTATACGACGTACACCTTTTCATCCCGTTGGCACGCCTGCAGAAAAAAAGAAATGTATAACCAGAAATGTAAACCATATTTACAGTGACGTTTTCGTCACGGTAAATATAGTTCGCTCTCATACGGCTACAGGGAATAAACTATTTTTGTTTTTTTTTTTTAAATTAAAGGTTTTATACATATTCCGACTGTTCGAACCCTTTATCTTGCACGATTGTATATAAAAGTTACTCATTCATACAGATGGATGTACGTTTGGAAAATGAGTGGAAAACGGACAGCGACCATAGCATTCATAGGACTGAGGGTAGCATCAGCATCGATGATCTACGTGAAGAATTATTCAAAATAGCCAATGGGGTCGGCTACGCTCACCTATACTCGAGAGGCCGCCAAGCTATCGAATTCCAGGCCACCAAGCGACGGGACATATGCCTTGACAACAATCAGCATTTTCCGTTAACCGCCGTCTCATCGCCTCTGACCATAATGTATCCAAGGCACGGACGACAACGTGAAACCACCATCGCCCCCGCCTATCATATTCTTGCGCTCTACAAAATATTTAGAAAATGCAGTGCTATCTAAGTCATATAAATATTGTACACTCTAACCTGTATTCAATGTAAAAATGTATTTTTATCACATAAAAATAAATATATAGTTATTATTATTATCCCAATAATTTATATAAAAGTAATAATAATAGTAATAGTAATAAATATAATAACAACAACACACGGTGCGCTGTAACGATACCTCACCACCTACACCCCACTCCAACCCATACACTCTTCTCGGACCTGACCAGGCCGGAGAAGTCGGGATAGGAGTGGACATAGGAGTGGGGATAAGAGTAGGCATCGGAGTTGGAGTCGCCATAGCGTACTATATACTACTGTTGCTGTATTAGTACCAATAGATCCTGTTCATTCGCCTGTACATGGTGAGCGCCTTCGTTGAACAGGCTCAAGGTGGTCTTTACCACTTGTATTTGATTTTTCAGCCCTTCCAGTAACGTCTGATGCGAAGACTTTATCCCGGAGATTTCCTCGTGAAGTTCTTGAGCTTCGGCATCGTCCATATTCCCCATGATCGCTTTGATGATTGATCCCATGCCATCGAATAATCCCCCGCGCACTCTTATAGGGTGCGTTCCTAAGAGGTCGAATATGGTCACTACTCCTGCTTCTATTTTCCTTCTCATTCGCGATACCGAGCCAGTGATGACGGGGTAAAGGTTATTGTCGTGGGTATCACTGTCGCATAGCTCTAGCAGGCGTTGCAAAACTGCTAATGTCCGCTTCTCAAGACATTAGCACGGTGAGGTTTATTCTGACAGCTAACTGCCACGTCGATCGGGTTACCGTGAGGCTTGCTATTTCTTCGTAGTATATTCCCAGGTTGCTAAGAAGGTGACCACTTCGTAATCTCGCTGGGGTCGAGCATTGACGATTCTGTGCACGACAACCAGCCTGTCATTATAAGACAGTGCGTTAGAGAATGCCGCATGTCCGTGGAATTGCTTACTGTTGAAAAATCAGCTGATGCACGGCCATCGATATTCGCCGTGCGCCGACCGGTATACGAGATGATGTGGCTCGGCTGTCGCCAAGATAGCCGAGGCAGACCCTCGCAGACATGCTACTCAGGCGAGAGGCTGTCTCTCTCGCTTGACTTCAGCGTCTCACAACGACGCTTTCGTTCTACTGAGCCATCTTGACAAATTATACATCTTTCGTGAAAACGGCTTGAACAGCAACTTCCTCTGCTCTCACCTCGGACATTTTCACCACCTCATTTCGGATCTACTTAACGAATACGTGCTCAACTGGACTCAAAAAACTCGGTAAGCGTGCACCTTCATAATTTATCTAAATTCAATGTTGGTGAGGTGCAGAAATCTCTGGTCTTCGAAATTTTTGGCCCTTTGTTAAATTCAGCATCAAGCACGTGTTAACGGTTTCATGTTAACCGGTACCTTCAGTGTGGAGTCGCGAAATAGATTGCGTTTGAGAAAATTATAACATTAGTGTTCTTGAATTCTAGAGCCGAGGCAAAGTAATTATACGTTTTATATTTTTCGTGTAATGCAAAATCTCGCACGTGTTAGTTCATCATCCCATGGTGTGTTTATTTGAGTGGGATTGGTACGATGTAGATCGCGTCACGTATGATTTTATATATTGACGATTATTGATGTGTAAACATCTTTAGCGGCGGTATGGGTCTAAATTGGAGCAAATGAAATGGAAGTATGTAAGGAGAAGTGTCCTATCTATCTATGCGCAATACCCTAGTGCGCAGCTACTTAAGCGCTCGCGGTACGGCATAGAATTAGAATGCGATTAGGCGTCGGTAGAATAGATCGCCAGAGAAATGAATGACCCACATAGTAGATTTGTGACGTGTACAAAGCCTAGCCACGTTTCGGTCACTGCGTTTCGGATTGAGAATCAGCTGTTAGTTTTAGCGTCGTTAAATGTATTGAGAACGTGTGAATAATTATATAAGATTGTTATATATATATATAGTATATATATAATATATATCGCATGCGTGTTCAAATATAAGTTTATATAGTGAATTTAAGTCTTAGAAGTGAAATAACATACTGCCAGTAAGTAAACTGAAAATATTTTTACTAAAAATATATACCACGTCGATTAATTATACTATTAAAATATTTTAAGGTTGTGAACCGTTTTCATGAAAAATATCTCTCAAATAAAAAACTAAAAATAATTATTTTCAATTAATTTTTAAATATTTAATTAAAAAACTTTCTCATTAAAATCAATTTATTTAACTGAAAAATGTAATCGTTTAAAACACATTGTTCAGCTATACGCTTAGTATGGCGTTTTTGTGTTGTAAACCGCTTCTATGAAAGATAACAATTTCAAACAGATTCATTGAAAGTTCATTAATGATATACAAATTCATTACAAAAAACTGAAATTTAATATTTTTAACTGATTTTTGAAACTGAAAAATAAACATTTTAACTGATTATTGACTATCTTTATACAAAAAAATTAACTTTTCCAAATAAATTAATGATTTCTCAAGGTTAATTATTCTACAATGGGAATAATGATATTAACAAATTGAAAAATAATTTGAATAAAATAATTCAAAAAATGACATCTTGGCTTTATATATAAAAAAAAATTGTGAAAAAATGAAAAAAAAAAATAATAAATATTTAATTTGCAATAAAATAAAATTGAAAAATAATCATAATGATGTCGTTATCATTTTCTAAGTGAATAATTTGTTAATTTCAGAAATGGGTAAAAATTCAGCAGAATACATGAGAATGTACAGGAAACGAAAACGTGAAGAGAAGTTGGCAGCAGGACGAGTGGAGCAGCGGAATATCGCTCGCACTAACACTCAACGTACGCGAGATTTTAGAGCACGTGTTGCCAATTTAATTCTTAATTCTGCACCATCAACGAGTAGATTGGATAATATCAGAAGCATCGTTGATCATGCAACTTTAAGACCAGCGACATCGGCATTTCATGTGGGCCCATCGACTTCAACAGCAGCAGACGGCAACCCTATGGAAAGAGAAGCAATATCGGATATAGGTGAAGCACAGGATGCTGCATGTGATGAAGAAGAAGAACAACAAGCAGTTAATTATTCGAAAATCTCTCTTTAGAATCGAGTGTATATGTATCGCATTTCAGTTATCATAAGCCGATCGTCTCAAGTACAGCGATTTTAAATGAATAAAAAATTTGCAAACGCATTAAAATTGAATTCAATTGGAATTATTTTTTTGAATAAAATCCGCCTTGTGCACAAATCCTCAACACACTTTCTTTCCGCATTTTCTCGCCACAAGATGTTTACACATCAATATCTCGAGTACTAGCAGACTCGGTTATTTTTTATTTATTTATGTACGTTACTGTGTGAGAATTCAGAAGTTTGGAGCGAAAGTGGACTGTAAAATATCGATGGAATAATTAAAAGCGATACACAGTTTACTAGTGGCGTTTATTGCTCCACCTGTCAAACGCCGTGGTAGAAAAAACATATAGAAAACACATAAAATATACAGAAATTATACTGAAAATGCGCATAAAAAAGGAACGAATTAATCGATGAACAGTACTTCATCGCATACGATTATACTAATCGGTGCGATGCGATGAGACCAGCTTTCGCACGCCGGCCACGCGGTAATGCAGATGACGAGCCGATTCTTGGAGACCACAGTGATGGTTAATCGAGATAACGTTTATGTATCACATGAGTTCAGCAGAGTAGAACGATGACAACATTCTGATGCACAAAGTGAAAAAATCACGCGCGGTTCAAGAGGTGCCATCTGAGCACCGCAGGAGATCGTTTTTAAATGTCTGTCCTTTTCAAAGCAGCCGTTGTCTCAATGGCGTTGTTGAAATGCGCGTACGTGCAGCGACCTTTTGCTTAGTACGCTGACCCAGCAATTTTTTACTACCGCGAGGTGCTGCCGATAAGCAGCAACAGCCAGCTGTTGCCTGGGCTAGCCGTCAGTGGGCTGTCCAGCAACATGCAACAGAATGCTCGTGCATTCTCAAACAGTTACTTATTTTATTTTTCAGGAATCTTGGAGTGCGTGATCGGCTGTCGTCACGTAGCTTGTACGCTTATGTTAGGGATTCACATGATCCGAGGCGTATCTCACGTAATTAGTCTTTTCCGATTCGTACTAGTCTATTGAGTTTCAACAAACGACGTTTGTTGAGTGCATTACCTTGCATCATTCCGGATTGTTGATCATTTGTGAGTGAGGGATTTATATGGGTGGGTCTCATCATTTATTATTATCTCGTTACATAATATATTATTTTATTTAGCATTTTTTTATAAGTGAAACTTCTTTAGGCGCGGTAGGGTAGTAAATTCGTTCGAACCAGACGACGAAAATGAGTGACCCCGTGAGGGGAAGCCCTTTCCCTCTAACAGGCAGCTGAGAGGGAAGAGTGGGAGCGTCGTTTCTACCCTTTCTCGACAGAGATAGTAGAAGCGACTCTCCCACTTCATAATACATACTCTACGCACATGCGCAGTGTGTAGTGTGTGTATACGTGCCATGAGTCCCTTTTGTCCGACCCCAACTAGCAGTTGCGTAGAGAGAGAATAATTTATACTCTCTTCTTTGCATATGGCAGACACACTCTATGCGCATGCGCCTGGCGTACTGTGTTAGTACGTAGCGTAAGGAACTAGTAGACGCTTGCATATTAGACTAAATACGCGTGAATTTTCATCAGTTAATAATTTCCGTTTTGAGATCAGTGAAATGAAGAAAAAGACAAGTGCGGAAGAAATGCGAGCCTTTAGGCAACGACAAAAAGCACATAAACCACTCAAAAAAGCGCCAAAAACTCGTGCAGAAAGAGACAGAGAGTATCGAGCCAGGCGGAAGGCGTTAAAAGAAAACGGTGGACAACATAACCTCCCATCGATTTTAAATATACTGGATACATCGATGGGTGACGATACGGTAAGTGATATAGAGGATTTACATGCCACTGACTCAGGAGTAGCATCTACAAGTGAAAATACACGTGGTTTGAGAGATCAACGGAATGAACCTGATACAGTGGAGCCATCAACATCTGGAAATATACCTACAAAGAAGATTACAACAAAATCCCAATGATTATTGGCGGTGATTTCAACATCAACTTCAACTCAGACGAAGCTGAACCTTAGATAACATTTTTGCATGACAAATTCAACTTACAATTGAATAATGACAGAACTCAGTCTACAACCAGATCAGGCACTACCATCGACGCAGTATTCTCTCGTTATTTAGAAAATTTACAGTCGAAATTATTTGTATCTTACTTCAGCTATCATAAACCCATTATTTCTGTATTATATTCTGATTTAATGGAAATTGAGTAATAATTTTTTTTTTTAATTGAATATAATCAAGAGCGATTTTCATTAATTGAATCCCACATAACCATATCCTAATCATAAGAATAAACAATAATCGTCAACAAATACAACAAGCAATGCATAAAATGAACTTCATCTTTAACCTAAGAAGTTTCACTTCTAACGCGTGGCGTCCCACACACCCTTTTTCTTATTATTGCTCATTTTTATCTCGTTACTTATAACCGTATTTATTTATTTATTTTTGCCTGATACTGGTTATTTTATCTTTCAGTTCTACTATCATTTTGTTTATTTAAACGATCAAGCCGATAGCAGCTCCACGTACGTGATGTTCCGTCATCCCGTGGTTGTTTCCTCCGTATCAGCGCCTAGCGCCCAGCTCGTAAGAGCGAATAAAACGGAAAGAAAAATAACTGAAACGAGCTATAGGTGAACTGAGATAAGTTGGAGGCTAAATTTACGCTACAAATTTTACGCTAATATGGAGTTTGACTATCGAGGCTTTGGAAAACAGTTAATTTCTTTTTTTTTTTATTAGAGTTTATTTTTATTTTTCTTTTATAGATCTTTATTTCAATTCTTTTCATCATTGAATTTTTCATTTTATTAATTAATTCCCCGTTTTATTAATTAACAATAGCTTTTTTATATATTGCTATTTTTAAAAATATTTTCCATTTTGGGGACTTTGAACTTTATTTTATTTTATCTTGTTTATTTTTATATTATTTCTTTTATGCAGATTTTTTTTTCAAATTCTCATTTTCATTATTGAATTTGTCAATTTTATTACATATGTTAGTTTGCAGTGAGGTGTTTCTTCGATTGCAACAAATAATTGTTGAATATTTAAAGAATTATTAGAATTTAATCTTCCGTAGTGAAGTTAGCACAGGCAGTATTATACTATTGTACCGAGCTCTAGGCCGGCTGTGTTTACGTTTTCTGGTGGTTGTCTTCGATAGAGCAGCAGTCTTTTACATTAGAAACTGATACTCCTTGCCAATGAAATATTGTTTCTGACATATTGAAACGCTGAAATATTATTTGAAATTATATGGCGTTTAAAAATATGTTCGAATGAGTAAAGCGAATTTACGTGTCCCGGGAATATAGGTCGACTCAAAAATAACTGTCATAAAGAGCATTTGATCGAGGGTATAGTCGACGATTCCATAGTATAATAACGTTTTTGATTATCGGGGAAGCTGTTCGATAATTATATTTGCATAACATTAATTTTTTTAAATAATAATTGCTTGGTCATTTGTATTTTGTTTAAAAAAGATAATAGTTTTCCCTGACGTTTAACAGACCAACCGATTTGGTTTTTCTTGAATTATTATTCATTTAAGTAGTATGTTTACGCGTTTGATTCATCTCAATTTTATCCCCACTCCTTGCTTCATTATGCGGCTACCGCCACCAACCCACTTCTTCACCGTCGCGCTACGCATCCTGCTGATACAGTTTTGGTAACATAGCGAGGGTAAAGTGGGGTAGTGCAGATACTCTGGTGAAGAAGGAAGAGTAGAGATAAGAACAGGATGCAGCAAACACGTACACATTTTGGAAAAATGAATAAAATTGTAAATTTACCACCTCCGCAGTTCCTGACAGCATTTTACCTTCCGCGACGATTTCAAACTCCGGTCTGTCGAACTCGTACACTCACCCTCATACTCATAATAACACTAACTCACTCACACACACTTACACATACACACGTGCGCGCACTTTCACCTCTCAAGGTTCGTCCGCGTTTGGAAGGTCGGGGTCCCTGAAGCTGTCATCCACAGCACCGACATCGTATTCGATATCTATTTCATTGTCGAGGGCTTCAATTATGAACCCTACCCGCATCCACACGGTCCTTGTTAAGTAACTGTATATTGAGTGTATGGTTTCTACTGACTACCACCATACCGATCATTATCATGTCGGTACTTCATACCACTTCGAGGATAGTTCGGTATTTTCTAAATCTTCAAGACCATACAGGTGATACTCTACGCGTAATGCCGGTATCATCGCCCAGAGAAGGTCTAGCTAATATAGACGGTCCCAATTAACAAATACAGGGCACGACATGCCGCCGTGCCATTTATCGATTGCAATAGCGCTACCGTTCACCAGCGATCCGTTATACAAACTTCGGGTAAAATTTTGTTCACCTCCTCATAAACACCCAACGTATCTTCCATACGTGAAATTACCGTCATCTCACACGCTATATGAACCAATGTGCACTAAAACGCCGCATCGGGAACATCAGTGTTATAGCGTAGATACATTTTCACGTGTGCAATTATTGAAACGTTCGATTCAATAGTTAAAGAAAGACTGAATGCTCAGGATACTGTTAGAGGGTGTCATGGACTTAAAGATAACGACCTCTTCTACGCACGTGCGTATCGGCCTGCGCTGTTTTCTTCGTAAAACGGTTGTTCTGCAGTGAATGGCGCAGAATATAATCCGGCGCCGAAAGAGATAAACTTCAAGCATAATAAAATAAAAGACACATTAAGACAAGGTATTTGTTGTTGATTAATCCATATTTAATTGAAATCACTTTCACACATTTTCCGTCAAATGCAACATCCCTGCAAAAACGGTTATCTTTGCTCGGAGATTCCTCCACCTTTAAATTTATGCTTATCACCGTCCGATCGTTGAGAGATAAAAGCATTAAAATATTCACTCACCGTTCTATCGTTTTTCTTCACAGTATCGCTAAAGACATTATTAAATCGCAGCGACTCTCGTAGATTTATCTAGTGTTCACGCTAAACCCATAATAAAGTATAGGCAGACGTATGTATAAAAAAATGTATTACAGCTATCCTTGCGACTCATATTTAACAGTGACTGCTATTTTGAACGCTCTTCTTCTTCTTCTTCTTTTTCTTTTTCTTCTTCTCAGGTGACGGAGGCACACGTACTCGAAATAATTCTGCGTGTATGTAAAGCAATGGCACATCTGCTCCTTTATCATGAGATTAAAGCGGTCGGCAATCGATGCTTTTAATTCGGGATTATGAGCATAAGAAAGCAGATATGCATACCCATCGTCGCACGTAGCTATCGAGTCAAGATCAACTGAATTAACCTTCCATACTTCGTATGTATGAGAGTGGATCAATAACTCAGTGACTTTTTGAATTTCCCGCATTGTAACTTGGAAAGCATTACTACTACCGTCAACTGCCATCTATCGATAGACTACTGTGATATTTTGAACAAGCATTGTTTAGTTTGTATTTGACAGTCATTGAAAGCAGACAACAGCGTGAATTTTTGTGAAAATGGAAAAAAAGTGAATTTCGTGTGCTCATCAAGCATTGATTTTTGCGGAAAAACCCTTACTCAAAGCAAGGATAAGCTTGATAAATACTATGAAGACTCTGCACCATCAATTTCAATCGTAAAGAAGTGGTTTACTGAATTTCGTTGTGGTCGCACAAGCACGAATGACGTCGAGTAGTAGAAGCCATAGGCATATCACGTGGCTCAGTGGTATCGATTTGGAAAGATCATTTGGGTATGAAAAAGCTATCCGCAAGATGGGTGCCGCGTTTGCTGACACTTGACCACAAATGCACGCACGTTGTAAGCACGACTGGAAAATCATCGTCGTATGAGGCGATGCACGTTATATCCTGTATCTTGAGCCATGGCCATTTTTTTGCCACTCACCAATCCATCTGAGCCAAATTTTTTGCTCGAGAATAGGATGTTTTTGAGAAATAGAATGATAGGATTTTTTCAAGAACTTTCTTAATTTTATCGGTGATCAGTTAAATGGACACTTCTTCTTCTTTGGCTTTACTATTTTAGTAGGGAACTGATATCCGATGGGGTGACGTTGGCTCCCTACTTGCTCGTTGATTTCCATTTATTCGTCCTCCTTTTTCTCTCCCTCCTTTCCGTCGACGATATTGTCCACCATAAGCATTAAAAGTCTGCATGTATTTGAGTATGCGGTCTCGGCCTCGTTATAGGCTCGTGTAGTAACTCGGGACTACCAATAAATTCACGTGACACCTGTATCGTTCATAGAAGTTTCGCAAAGTGAGATCGACTGATGGGTTTCTTGCGTTTTCTAGCGCGCATAGCAGCATTAACAAGATCAACGATATTGCAATTTAAAATTCTTCTGCCGTCTATGAAAACAACACCATTACGTTCCCATATAATTGTTTTACCAACTGCAAGGCGATGCAAATTACGAAGCAGCGATATTGCTTTAGATTAAAAAAAATGTTGTTACGCCATCGGTAATAAGCGTGTCATTGAGCCGAGATTTTACTTCGTTCGAGTGTGGCCATTTTTCGTTTTGACGGGATATTCGGTACTGTATTATAGTACTCGACCAAGTGAAGATGACGCTGTAGAACGTATCCCTTTCTCTATTTCGCTCTTGTACGAATGAGTACTTAGAATTTCACCCAGCTCTAAGCCGAGGTGTGATAATGGTGTACCGGTTAACTGAACAGAGGGCGGTGGCTCTGTAGCAGCAGCAGCAGCCGTAGCAGCAGCAGCTGAAAAATGATCTTCAAAGGCACGCGGCAATTCTTCGACGATTATCCGCCAAAAAGGGAAATTAGCGATGGTTTTAGTAGTAGCAGTAGTAGCGAGCCCGGTGAGACGATGTATGTTATCATGTGGAATAAGCACCATCTTTCTAGCATATTCAATGGCTCATGTAGTCTAAGATAGGGGCAAGAAGCAACTTGAGAAATCCGACACAAAACTCAACGATGGTCTTAACACTCTAATTTCTCCGTTTGGCGGCGAATCGTCGAAGAATTGCTGCGTACCTCCGACGATGATTCTTTTGGGCGTTGTTCAGACTCACGATTCTCTTTAAAACGTTTAGCGCATGCTTGCATGTATACAGTAAGAGCGCTGCATCTGCTTTGCAAAGATTGGCATATCTTTGCTCTTGCTTCAGATAACACCGTGCCTACAATACAATTATTTGCTTTCATTGAGAGGTCCGTGCAACGCCATTTCCAGCACATTATTGGCACATCGCGCGTCGCATCGCAAATCTTTATTGGTTTTTGAGGCACGTCAAGATAATGGCATTGATAATCGGGGTATATAAATGCGCAAAATTGATAATTGATGAGTCTTCGATTGTTTCAAGTCGAATAGTAGATAATCGTGCAGTACAGCTGTTACTTCGAAATATACCTCCTGCTAGAATCTCGGATTCTCAGGAAATACTTGAAGTGCTAAATGCAGAATTTCCGCGCGATCTCGCGGATTTTTTGAGATAACGATTCAATCAGCTTTTACGGAGATATTGCGCTGCCCATGGCCCTGATAGGAGTGATATTGCGTAATGAAGATGACGCTGAGATTTTCATGATGGCTACCCTTGGTGAACTGATTGACCACGGTATTGGTCAATCCTTTGCAAAATATTATAGATCATCAATGATCATATGTTTAGGTCTTGTATCATTCGAGTAGTCTACTGCCTACGATAAACGCGTGCGAAATTCGATTTTATTATCGTACTCTGGTTGCCCAGACTGCTACATTGAGTAATAAAACAGTATTCGCTCGAACGGGACATCCGTCATTTCGTGAAAAACATACAAAATTTTTCTTGAATGAAATGACAAGTTAATGAAACGCAACATCCCTCTACTAGCTGATGAGACGCGCCTCCGTAGTATAAACTGATGTGTGCATCGTATGTAAATTTAATAACGATAGATTTTCTAATTTCTCACAGACAAATCAAGATTTTTATTTCATTAAGCATACAATAATATATGCTAAATTTACGAATCATGTAATTCTAAACAGTAATATTGCATCTACGGGCATACGACAAGAAAGTCGGAACAAAAGGAAACACCCGATAAGAAAAACGAAACAAAAGAAATTAATGATGAGAAAGTCAGAATAAAGGGAACGGTGGAGAGATAGCCGCGACTCCTACGAATAGCAGCGCAAAAAGAACGACCGGGGAATGGCTTCGTATAAATAAATCAATATTTCTATTCTATTTATGTACGACTAAGTGTTAATTTTTTAATAGCGCGAATTTGCTCCTAAAACAAAACTATATAATATTTTTTTCGATTATTTTAATCCACGTATTTCAGAATAGCTATACAGTATACTAGAGTACCTCCCTTGCCGCTTTCGCTTCGTATTAACAGGTTCGCATAGTTTGGTTTCTTTACGCGTTACCACATGATGAAACTTCAAGCGTGGAATTTCAAAATAATAAATATGTACTTAGTTTCTATCATGAAGGAGCGTATCGCATCATAATTTTTTGATCCTCCTGAAATGACCGATCTTATATAACTACGTTGAGAAGTTGACCAATCGGTGGCTCATATTCGTTGCTACCCTCGCAACTGACGTAAATATAGGAGTCCGTACCGCAGTACAATAGTCGCCTCCTAAGACTCTCAAGATAACTGTACAGTTTTAGGCGGGCCTGTACCGTCGAATTTTATTCGCGCAGATCTATTCACGCGATAACCTCGCGGACTGCTGTGCCGAAAGTAGCCGTGAAATTGAAGTACGTGATGGACCCCCGCCTCCTCGTAGTATCTGCCGACCGGTGGTAATCTTGGAGGCTTTACGCTCTCATGCATCCAGCATGCGTGATTACGTAGTTGCGCTCGCGCTCGAACCATACGAGACATACGACGGCCATGCACGACTGCTTATCGCCCCAGCGGTACTCTTCTGGTGATAACACGGCATACTTCCATACATGGAGATGCTATCGTGCAAGCTTCTGTAAAGGGGCATACGCTTCCGCAGCATATAAGTTGAATATATGCGGAAATGTACATTTTGCCACCTCATCCGTAAATCTAAATGCCTTAGGTAAAGCGCTAAAAACCATAGGTAAATAGATTAGCCTATCAAGAAAAACGACATTGCCAATCTTCATCGAGACAATCTTTGTACCGTTTATAATCAGAGAGGGCAGCAGTGTTCTTTCACTTAGATTAGACACTGTAGAATAAACTGCGCGTCGAAACATGTCGCACTATTAGCAATACAATTGGTCTTTTTAAATCGTTGCGATAATACTAATTTTACGAGTTCCCCAACAGGATCATCGACAAACACAAATTCGCCTTTACTACATTCAGCATAATCGATCTTGATATCTGTAATATCAAGACACATCGTACGTACGCATTGTGAAACACATACATTCGGCTTGTAAATTCGTGTCGATTTTTTATAGCGTAGTTGTTCGTGGGGCTGTGTCTCGAAATCATGAAACAAAAATCTCATCGACGGCCTGTCCTTTTTCTTTTCCTTTGGCGCCTTCGGTTTCGTAAGGGGCGCTCTGAAACACGCATGAGTAATCGGTCAAGTTTGTCTTCATGTACTATAAAATGATAGACCGTATACGTGCATCATTTATTCGTAGTCTCACCGTACGCGAGTAGCCCCTACAGATTTTCAATGTTTTGCCGACAATGTAAAATCTCTATTTACGAAACGTAATACCCGTGAACCCATTATCCTTGTGATAAACTAGGCAAAAAACGCCAAACAACGAGCGATTGTAGTCTGCGCTATACTCCGGCGCTATACTCCAGCCGGGATAGTGTATATCGCCATTGATATAAGTAAATGTATACGTAGCTATAAGCAGATTTACTAGTAGAGTATATTTATAGCCACAGCGATACTCGAGTGCTCGCGTATACCTAGAGATAAACAGTGTGTTAAATCCCCAACTACCCAGCGCACCAGTGAGATTTGATAGTGGTTAGTAGCTGCTAGAACGTTTGTATCAGAGATTAAAAAGCCTATGATTATTTTACCTATTGCCCAAAATATAGATTTTCGCCCGTCGCGCAGAGCCGAAACCCATTTTCCGAAGATGATAAATTCAAAATAACGATCGTATTACCCTCGTCAGACATGTACTCCTGAAAGAGTTGAATCTCGCATACCCCGCAACCTCTAGACTGTGTCATTTCCCCCACATTACGTGTGAGCTTTTCCGCCGCTCTATATTGCGCTCCTCGAAGTCCGAAAGTCGGTACGTTTAGAGTACCACATAATCATGACCCTCGCACGATTCTGTGAGATAAGTGAGAGCATCTCGTACACTGCTCTCGAACCAAGTCATATTATCATTACCCTCCGGTGGTTGGTGAATATAAAAATCTGTTTTCCATCCGCGCATCCTAAAGCGTGGAAAATATCGCCCTTTATCATTGTGTATACGGAAGCGTTTACAAGGGTGTAAAAAATACCCTTCCTGTATCGCAGTCTATAGTGCCAATCAGCCCACCTACAAGCATAAATAAAAAATGTATTCTATTTTGTAGAATTTTCTATTTTGCTTTTGTTGCTAGATTTATACCATGTCTACAAATTGTGTAGTATATGAATTACGAACTTTTATTTGCTTCTAGTCCTCGAACCCTTCGACTGCTCCCGGGAACTGCTGATACATTTCGTAAACCAACTCGATTGTCGGCACAGTGAGTCGTGCAAAACGAAAAACGTTTTGGTCTGACTTGCAGCGTCTTATTTATTTTTTTGTCTTATTTATTTTAATTGTGTTGTTAAAAATATTATCTGAATCTTCCTCTTCCTCCTCTTCCCCCTCCTCCTTCTCCTCCTCCTCTTTGTCCTCCTTCTTTTCCTGTTCCGCTACCTGTGCTTCTTCTTCTTCTTCTCCTTCGTCTGCATTGCCGTTGGTATCGTCGCCTGAACTGTATTGTCGCGATGGACCTGCGACGGCTTCATCTGGTTCTTCCGTATGACCGACTATGAAAAGACCGTTTGTTGGCTTATGTCCGCAGAATAGCTGAGTAAACATTGTCCGACGATTCCTTGCAGCGCTGTCACCATCGTTATCCCTACTGTGGTCGTCTGCATCGGTGCTACCCGCCTCACTAAAATAATAGGTGTTGGATTCCATTTCTCCTTCTTCATATCGTTGACCTACATAAAAATATCGTAAAATAAAGGAAATCAAATAAAAGTAAATAATGCAATATAATATTTACGTCTTTAACTGAGTGTGGGCTGCATAGCAGGCTCATTCATTCACCCGCGCTGATGAAAAATACTTACCACCGAATCAATAGTTATTTCATTATCAAACAGTCCAATATCATACTCGTCAACAAAATCGCGCCGATGTTACTCACCCAGCATGTCGCGATAATTACGAATAACCGCTTGCGTCAGAACAACCCATAGCGTGATTTGTAAATTTCTTCTCCCCTGTCGTGAACTCAACAAAGGCTTAGGGTTTAATATGAACTCTACCAATTTTCCTATCAATGACCGTTTAACCATCCTGACGATGATTGTGATGTTGAAATAGTTGCAGCAGTACGAAATCATACAATTCACTGTAGATTTTTCATGGTCACACGCTTTTATATATATTCGTTTGATACAATGTTTTTTTCTTTCTATTTTCATGTGTCACAGTGATATAATGAATACGACTAACTGAAAAGATGGCCGCGTACGATCTCTTCACAAAAACTGAATTCGTGAAAATATTGGTCCATGGTGCCGTAAACGTAAGACCCCGTCACGTACTATATTATTATTTTTATCTATTATCAAAGCCCTCGGTCATGAGAAAAAATATCAAGTTTCGTCGGCAAGTATTTAGTTTCCACGCTACATCCTGTATATATGTCAAGTTGTGCGTATGTGCATATTTGAGCAAAAATATGCAAGTGACTTGAAATATATTTGCCGCTGCTATTACTAGGCTGTTAACGAGAATATGACAAATATCAAAGTATATTGGTGAATCATTTTAGTCGTATGATTTCCGATATCAGAAGTCGCGGCGTTGCAGTTAGATAGTGACGATTTATTCGAAAAGTTACAGCCTACTAAAAAGCATGAAAAATGGCAAATAACGGTAATACGCGTTTCACGACATCGCCCTATTCAGTGAATCCCGTTATGTATGGCTTAAATGTATCTTTCCGTAAAATAATCGTCGCTGGTCTCGAGTTCAACTCTGCATGTCTTACCCCAGTGGTGAAAATATTGTCGAATAATTTTATCGGGATTACACTCAATGCGGTCGAATCGAAATTGTTCAAAATTAATTTTCTCGCGTACAACGATATTGCGAAGCTCATGGCGTTGATACCGAGAAAATGTTTAATATTTGCATAGAGCATACAGCGCATTACACGCTTCTAACCTCGTGAAATTTAGAGAACCGAAATGGAAACGTTTCCGAAAATACTCCCCAAACGTCGTTTTGCAGCGGCCAACATTCGATTTGCATGTCACGTGCAGAAGGCATGAACTCTTAATTTTTATATTTGTGTAGGGATTTTATGCCAACGTCCTGTACAGGCCTGTTCCACTTGAGATTAGGAAAGAGGAATTTAAATGATCAAAGTTTGTATTGTTGGTAAATTGGTATTTATAATATATGGTTCATAATTTTATACAAGTTACGTCAGAGTTTATATACTCTGAATTCCCACAAAGATTACAAGTTTATAACACGTCTGAAATCGAGGTTGTAAAGTAATAAAGTAACAAATGTATGTCAATACTTACTCTCAAATATTGACAGTCGATGAACAACAGTGTATCGATATTGCAGGACGAATAGATTTAACTATACTATAACGACGCTTAGACTGATACTACTTTACGGAGTCGCCAAGTAAGGGTTCCATACTCACAAGGAAGGATAGTTTGGTGCCCCCCTCCGATTTTGATGAAACTCACATATGTTGTAGAGCATCGAAAACTAAAAGACACCCATTTTTTTTTATCGGCGGAAAAAAATTTCTAAGAGGTGAAATCACCCTTCAAAGTTGGGGGTGATTATGCAGTTTCACCCCTGCAAATGAATTTTTTCTTCAACTTCACGTGGAATTTTTATTGACTTCAATGAGGATTATTTTGTTTTTTTTTTCATAAAAATCGGTTGATGCCTTCTGGGTGAAACTGCATAATCACCCCTCGACATGCCTAACTTTAAGGGCGATTTCACCCCTTAGAAATGTTTTTCCGCCGATAAAAAAATACGTATCTTTTAGTTTTCGATGCTCTACAACATACGTGAGTTTCATCAAAATCGGAAGGGGACACCAAACTAGCCTTCCTTGTCAGTATCGTGGGCACATCGACGCTAACTTTGCATCGGAGTTTCGAGGAGCAAGCACGCTGCTCCGTGCGAATGAAGACTAATTAGATCTCTTTCTGGCGGGTGTTTTATACTTGCTAGAGAGGTCGGAGGTGGGATTTTAATGACAGCACCCTTACTGAAGTAATCATAGCATGGTCGTCAGTTTTGGGTCCAGGCGTCGAAGTAACACAGTGGGTTTGTAGGGAGATCTTGAGTAGATTCAGCACACTACTCAGGGGAAGGAATGCGTTTGCAACGATTAAGTTATAGTCGTACCTGGGTTTTGTAGGACATGCATAACATTCTGGTCGAAATATGCAGACGAATAAATATGCAAACGCTAGAGCGTGAAAGTAGAACTATTCAGTACTTTATGTATATGGTATAAGGTGATATCGTATATCCACGAAAAGATAGTTGCTAGTGATACACTTCGTGCAACAGCGTATGAGATCATTGGATCCAAGAAATTCTTTCAAGAAGCACTTCAATACATCACGACCTTACTAGTGCCGAAGAATATGGATCTGATGAAAATTATTTTGTCCGAGATAATTGTACTGTACTGTGGTCATATCGCTAATCATTCATCGGGGGTTGCGTTGCGAACGCAATAATTCTCCATGGGTGCAGCTGTTATTAATAAAGGCACCACAATGAATATTTGTATATAGTGTACATTCCGCTTAAGATATTATTAAGTATACGCTGTGGATAGTTATAGAGAGAAAAAAGTGAGCTGACACAGTCCTAAAATCGAAGCATCAGCAAACGTCTGCGACAGAAAGTAGAAGGAGCTCTCGTCTTTGTTTTATTAACACAGCAGAAGTCATGGAATACGTACCAATGTCGATTAGCAGCGAAGCAGCGAAACTTGGTAAGTGAAAAAAATCGTAATTTGAAGCATGTAATATTATAAGCCGACACGGAAGAATGATTGTTCGTGTTATGGGAAACGAGAGGAGGAAACATACACGGTACAGCTCGATGTAGCTTCAAGAAAGAAATGCGTCACCCGACATCCTCATCGGCATTTTACGACGATAGCAGCCTATCAACGCTGTCAGCTTTGTGCAATGAGTCGAGGCATATTAGGTAAGATAGTACCGGTTATTCTTCGAACATTTGTTATATTGACCCGTGCGAACAATTTGACAAATTTTTCATTCTTCTTTTTAGAAGTACGCTGTGATGGCATCGTCCCGAGCAAAAAATAATTTCATTATAATATTAAGTGTGATAATACAAATTAATTGAAAAATAAATAAAAAATGCACAATGAATACAAAATGGAGTTTTTTTTGGAGTGATTCGTGAAATGTACAGGCTGCGCCATCTTTTATGTCGGTATGTGAACATTGAATAACTTAAAAAAAAAACAACCGATTTCAATATATGAGGTATGTTTATTTAATTTGGTCCTTTACCATTTATTTGGACTGGTTCTTAAATACAACATCAATCCAGTGGCCGCCTTTATTGGCCAAAGTAAAATGTGCCCTTTTTGCTGCGCTTTCCATCACTTTTTCGAACATCTCGGGCGGTAAAACGATGATTTCGGCATGAATGTTTGCCTTGAGCTCGTCAATGGTCTGAAGCTTTTTGGCGTACACTTTGCTTTTCAAATAACCCCACCAAAAGAAGTTCGGAGGGGTCAAATCTGGAGATCTGGGTGGCCAGTCAATGTCGCCACTTTTTGACATCACACGTCGAGGGAATTTTCGTTGCAGAAACTGCATTGTTTGATTTGCAGTGTGGCATGGCGCACCGTCTTGTTGAAACCAGTAACCGTCCCGATCTTTTTCACATATTTGTGGGCAGACATAATGAGCCGACATCCACCGATATCGATTCCCATTGACTGTTTCGCCTTCTCTGAAGAAAAATGGCCCAATGATGGTTTTGGCGCAAACGTCGGCCCAAACAGTCACTTTTTGTTCAGGCAAGGGTGTTTCATGGATCTCGTGTGGATTCTCCATTCCCCAAATGCGGCAATTTTGCTTGTTAACGGCGCCAGAGAGTGTGAAATGGGCCTCGACGATATGCACGTTGAGTTAAACCAACTGAACGACTATTTTCAATGTACGACGTCACTATTTCGGCGCGTTGTTTCAGTATGAAGCGATTCATGGTTAAAATTGTACTGAATTGACGTTTCAAAAACATGTCTACTCAAGTCAATCGGTTGATAAATGTCAAAGTTATTCAATGTTTACATACCGACATAAGATATGGCGCACCCTGTATATGCGAGGGTGTGAATGAGCGCTAGTGTGCTCGCATGTGCATAAGTGTGTAGCGTGAGTTCAAGAGAGAGAGAGAGAGAGAGAGGACAGTGCAGCCATCAACGCATTATAGGGTAATTATGCATTTTTTTCCAAGTATGTGTCCGCATTTGCTCCATCCTGTTCTTATTCTTATTCTTCCTTGTTCACCAGTGTACCACACCAACCCACTTTAGCCTCACCACGTTATCGACACTGTTGATGCAGAGTGGTAGCATGGTAGCAGAAAAGTGGAGTGGTGAGGGTAGATGCATGGTACAGGAAGAAGTGGGATGGAGCAAACGCGCATATACAACTCATTTGTTTATTTACTTTTTTGTCCATTTTTTATACTTCACTGTTGAACAATTTTATTTCATGACTAATATTTCTCGAAAGTTTGTGCTATCCAATGATGTATTCATTTATTTATACTTTTATTGTTTCTTTCAATTTTTTAACTTCTTTTTAAATATTTGACACTTCAGAGTTTGACATAAGCTGACCTTTTGGTGACAAGTCAGTGATGCGATTCGAATCTGGTCCTGCGGATCGCTGATTCTTTTATTTGTTATTGACTTTAGCTAAATTAATAATAGTTCGACAGTTTTAATTATTAACAGTTATCATTTATTCATGTGACTTTTTTATTCATTTATTTAGTTTTATATATACCTGTGTTGAGAAAACATCTGGCATGCTGCAACTATAGTCACAGTGGTCGTCGCTGCCGGTGTCTCGCTACGCCCGGTTGCCATGCGTGTAGCCATGTAGCAGCACCGCACGGACACTCAACTCACGTGAAAGGCTACGATCTATCACTCGGTTGGCAGTAGCGTCGCATAACGAAGTTTTCGAATAACTCAGCCATCTTGCATTTTTCGGGACTCTCGTTAAAACCGCCAAGGGGACAGCATCAGCCTCTACTCGTCTCGGATATTTCTCTTCGTATTTCTTGGATCTTCTCAACTGCAAATGTGCTCAACAGAACTCGAATTCAACCGGTAAGGTGACCGATTGACAATTTAATCGAATTACTTCAATATGATACGGTAAATTAATTCTTTTGTGCATCCTCATCTGTCTCACCTCGTGGCGTGCTGTGCAGCTCGGGCTGTTTCATGCTCTCTCACCTTTTGTTAATTCGGCACACAATTTATATAATTGTACTTTCAGCTTACCCTGTAAATTCAGTGCTCAGTTTTCTTTATTTTGTATTATTGTATGTAGTATTTCGAGCGAATATAGACACTCTTGTCTATGCATAAATAAGATTTATTCGCCTCATCAACATTGAATTTATATAAATTATGAAGGTGTACTTTTACCGTTTGTTTTGAGTCCAGTTGAGCACGAATATGATGAGTAGATCCGGGATGATGGTGAAAAATTCCGAGGTAAGAACAGAGGATTGTGTCGTGCCAGCGGGTTTTCACAGAAGTATTAAATTCTCAAGATGGCTGTGCTTTACAAAAGCATCGTTGTGCGACGCTGAAGTCAAGCGAAAGAGGCAGTCTCTCGGCAGCATGCCTGCGAGTTACTGCCTCGTGATAGCCGAGCGCAGCACACCACCCAGCAGCAACAGGTCGACGCACGGCGAATATCGAGCGCCGTGCATCAGCTGATTTTTCAACAGTAGAGTTTAATTAATATTTGGACTTGTATTGAATCGGGACTAATCCCCCGAACAGAATTTTTTCCTTTTAACTTTTAATTGGTTTTTCGATATTGTCCCGAGTTAACTCGCCGCTCCTCTTCAACTGATTTTATGGTATAGTTTTATTTATTTATTCATTAATTTTGTGTTTATTTACTTAGTGTTATTTTCATTCATTTATATTGTTGCGCATTGGTATTTAATGTTTGTATTCCTCGCCTACTCTCCGGATCAGTTGAGTCAACGTAGTGACAGTATCTTGAGATCCCAATATTTAGAAGAGAGAACGCGTCGGTTCCAGAGAGGTTCGCCATCGTTCATTATTTATCCGTATCTTGATTTTTATCAGTGGAGGGGGTCCTTGATTTTGACAGACTCGCTCTCGAAGTATATATACTTCGGGGTTATTGTCGATCAATTTGGTAATAAGTCACTCAGCTCGTATACCAGTTGATATTTTTTTCCACTTTATGAGTATTCCCTATGGCCAGACACCATAAAAGTCTACCGGGTTGTTTTGTGTTATTGTTACACCCATCGTAAGATTTTAGACGAAATGGTCGAGAGAAGGATGCCGGAAGAAATAGCATCGATTTCGGAGGAGGAAATAAAAGCGGAGTTAATTCCACGGGGATTGCCGGGAGAGGGGTATTTAGCTGCTATGCAGGAGAGGTTATATTTTTCAACAATTTTGGCCGACCCAAATGGAATAGATGCGTCAGAGTTGATTACGGTAAATGTGAACGCGAGTATTTCTCATCGAAACCACGCCATTCCGTCGAACATCGAAAATGATGTTAATCACCATGCACCAGCTATAACGGCGTGCGATATTTTCTACAAATGAAATGTATTTTTCTCTGGTAGATACGGCAAAGAGGTAGATGAGTTTCTTACGCGGGTTGAGGACGGAAAAGGAGTTGTCGCGATCTCGGATCAGAATTTATTAAATTGTTTGTAAAAGGCATTGCATATCATTGGTTTAAATTAGAATGGTCTCGATGGACCCCCTGGAAGGAATGCAAGGTGGTATTTCAACAATGTTTCGGTAATCCTGTTTTTCAGTATTAAGCTACGGGAACAGATTCGAACACAAACGCAGGGTGCCGAAGCGCAGGTATCAGATTATTTCACCTGTATGCGTGACCTGTTCGTCCATGCTGAGCCACCATTCCAAGACGAGGAACGGGTGATGATCACATACTGTAATTTATTACCAAGATTTCAGGTGGCGATTCCATTGACTGACGCTCTCAGCTTAAAAGGTTTGGAAAATACAGCAATACGAGTGGAACGAAGCTATTTTGCCGCCAGCTCGTACCATGCACCTCCAGCTCCAGAGAGGTCTATGCTTCCGAGATTCGCTCATCATGCGCCAAGTTGCGCAAGGAGTCATGTTACCTTCGAAGTGATCGAACAACATCCTGCTTAGGGACAGGAGCCGAGAGGACCGTCACGCGGATCTACCAATCCATTCGGGAGTGAAAATTCACGTGATTTTCCGTCCACTCCGCCTCATCGTTTCAACTTTACCAATCGGCCAAGTGGGGGAGCACCTGGTTTTCCCGCAGAGAATATTCGTCGTACCTCATCCTGCCGTACAAGCGGAAACAATGGCTCAAAAAAATCTTCCCATAATAAGTACGATTCCGTTCCTGCCGGCAGCTTTTTTACCATCATCAGGAGGAGAAGCATCAGGATCATTATCGTCATTACCCCATATCGACAGGCAAATAATCTGTCATAACTGCGGTATTGCAGGACATTCTTCGCGAGGATGCGCTGTGCGCACGAGAGTACGATGCTACCGATATGGCGAACAGAAAAACTACTAGATTGGCTCACAATTGCACGGGAAACGGTTATAGAGGTTGCCGATAAGGGAATAGGCATCTTCTTGGAACCGGGAAAATTCCTCAGTACAAATATCCCAATATATCTATAGTACGGTGGAGGAACAATCGGAAGCTTGTCCCGTCTTGGTATATTTGCCCGAAGTCGTATGAACGACACCTGCCAGCCTTGGTGGATTGTGGTGCGACCAGTTCCTTTCTTAGTACGAAGAATTATTGATGATGTTTAGACTAGCCTGTTTCAGACAGCCGACGCCGGAACATCAGAGCACTATTGCCAACGACCAACAGATAACGTGCACTGAGAAAGTATAGTTTGATGCATCCTTACAGGAGCGTTGGAGTAGGCTCGTTGCTCAAGTCTATCCGGACCTTCGTGTCTCGTTGCGACTGGGCCTCCATTCTCTTTTTATCCTGGACATTAAAGTGGATCTAAGGAGGCACAAATAATTTTTCAATGGTGAAGCTGAGGAGTTCGAATTTGAACCAGTGGGGCGTCGAGAGTCCGGAGAACGTGAGCATCTTGATGCCGATGAGAGATTTAACGAAGGGAGGAAAAGGAGATTGGAGAAATTTCTCTCGGTACAAGTCCCGAGACTGGAGGCAGCTCCAGGGGTTACTGATTTGATCTTAAATTATATTGATGTTAGAAATGCCAAATCGCTCAAACAGCGATGGTATCCCTTCACACCAATTATGAGAGGCTATGGACAAGAAGGTTAACCGGATGCTTGTAACCGATGTGATAGCCTTTCACCAGTAAGTGGAGCATTCCGATTGTGATGGCTGTAAAACCGAATGGCACGTTTCGACTTTGATTGGATTTGCGCAGAGTAAATGATGTCTCTAAAAAGGATGCATATCCGATTCCATACATGAGCCACATCTTGGATTGTTTGAGGTCTGCCAGATACCTCTCCACGCTGGACTGGAGTTAAGCTTTCAATCAAATCCCTCTCGAGCTGGAAACCCGAGCGATAGCCTTTACAGTCCAACACAGAGGTCTGTTTCAATTAATGAGGATGCCGTATGTGTTGACGACAGGTCCAGCCGCGTTTCAGTGTTACTGAACGGAATGATTAGTTCTGATATGCAAGCTCACGCGTTTGCATTCCTAGGCGATCTCGTTATCACAACTGAAACGTTTGAAGAACACCTGAAATGGTTGAAGCGGGTCTTTGATAGAATTACATCAGAAGGCTTATTAATAGATCCAAAGAAGTGAGAATTCTGTCGCACAGAATGAAGGAACTTGGATTTTTTTATTAATCGCGAAGGGATAATGGCAGATCTAGAAAAAAACATCTGCTACCCTCGAGATCCCAGTCTCGAGAACGGTTAAAGAAGTCAGACAATTTCTGGTAGCTACCTTATGGTATAGGTAATTTATACATGAATATGCGTAGGTGGCCGAGCCGAGTGCTGCCAAGGAAGCGACAGGAATGATTGGGGGTGGGGGTACCAGTAAGAGGCTTTCGATCGTCTGAAGAAAGCATTAACGGAGGCACCAGTATTAGCTCGTCCCAATGTTGCCAAGAAGTTTACATTCCAGATAGATACAACTCTAACTGGTCTACAAGCGGTTCTTACGAAACCAGCTGGGGCGGATCATCCGATCGCGTAAACCAGTCGCAGTTTGACCAGTGCAGAAGGAAATTATGATGTTCAGGAGCTCAAGTGCTTAGCATGGAATCGCTCAATAGAAAAGTTTAAACCATACCTAAATGAGTACTGCTTCATAGTAATCACCAATCACGCGAGTATGAAATGGTTACTATGCGAGAAAGGACCGAAGGGGCGAAATAGCTAGATGTATATGATAATTCATGAACTTCGACGTGTTGCATCGGAAAGGCCGACAGAATCAACTACGAGACGCGCTGCCCTGAATGTTCGACACAGTTCGTTCTACAGAGGATTCTGAAAAGGATAATTGTCCTAGTGTAGCAGGGTTGCGACCACAGGCTTTTGTGTATGTGTTGCTTGCGCTACCTCTGGGGACCGAGACCCATGAATGTATGAAAAGAAGGTAAGGGACGTGAGGAAAGAACCCGCACGATACCATGATTGGAGGTACAGAGATGGCAGTCTATTCCTGTAATGGTAATTGTCCCGTTTTGATTTACCTGGCACTGTCTGGAAATTGATGGTCCAGCGATATCAAAGATCAGTTATTCTCCATGAGAATCACGACATCCCGCAAGCGTGTCATCTGGGAACGGATAAGACCTTCAAGCAGATAGTGAACCTGTACTTTTTCCTAGGACTATATCGATATGTCACTAGATACGTCCAGCGTTGTGACATCTGCCAGCGCATCATGTCTAGCGAGGTTCCGCCACTTGGATTTATAGGCCACCAAGTGGTCGAGGAGCCATAGACAGTAGTACATCCGGGTTACATAGGACTTATTTACGAAGTGGGTCGAGTGCTGTCCGCTAAGAAAGGCCACCGGAAAAAAGATCATTGTGAGTGGGATCTGCATTTGGATATCGTTTAGCATACAACATCGCGTACCATTCTTGGATAAATACTAGTTCCGCATTCCTCAGTATTGGCCGAACGCCTAGGCCTCATCAGTTCGTCAGGAGGACTCCTGGGGAAAAGGACGTCATTTCGTCGGACTGGTTGATTGGCGAATTTGCAACCGCTAAGGGATAAGGTCCACAACGACCTCGAAGAAACATATCGTAGACAGTTTCTACAGTACAACAAACATCCCAAGCCCATTACATTTAAGATGAGAGTCAAAGTACTTCGTCGACAACGCGCATTTTTCTCAGCGTCACAACAAATAGCGGGAAAATTGGCTCCTGGATTTCATGCACCCTATATGATTAATCGAGCTTTGTCACCGATGGTATGAGCTGGGGACGGGCAGGGGGGGGGGGGGGCAATGAATAATGGGTCCTCTCCAACGTACCAAGGATACGTATTGGAGAGGAGTACCAAAGCGAAGTATTTGAGGCCAGAAATACTCTCCCTGCGGCCTTAGATAGTTTTTTTATGATTTCTAAAATTGATAAGAACTAGAGTTTGGTGGTACCTGCGATTATCGTGTACCGTGCACCGAGTAGTTTTCGTTAGAGACCGGGTTGTTTAACGTTATTTTTTGTCGTTTGTTGAATAAAGCGTCAAGCTCGTGTCAACGACTTTATGTCAATCGGTACAGTTAGTGGAGAGTCGCGAGACAGTTTGCGTTTGAGCAAAAATAACTAAAACGGAAAAGGAAAGAAATGAGAATTTAAATAAATAAAGTAAATTCTTAAATGGTATGATACCGTCCTGATTTATGTAAATGGGATTATGAATGATGGTAAGTAGTAACGTTGTGATACTGGCCCTGTTTCTCGGTAACTTATCACCATATGCTTATTCGCGCCCTCAGTAGTCTAAATCAGACGCCGATAACCAAGCGATGCATAAACGTGGGTATAGTACACTCTTCTTATCGTGTGCAATACCTAGATCACGCGGCCCTGTGGTGGAGATAGAGCTCTTGCTTGTGCACCCATGGTTACCCTAGCTACTCGCTGGCCCTACCGCCGTTACGGTGTAGGCGTTAGCGAGATGCATTCTCGGTGCATCGGTGCATCGAGATGACGGCAGGGGGCGCCTTACTCTCTTTTTAATGGTTTTTAGTGCCCTATTTTCGGAGAATTTTTTTAATTTAATTTCTCCTACGCCTTGGTATCCTTATAGCGTGAGGTATAGCTACTGCAACTTCGAAATCAGCGTAGACGACCCTCTTTGCCCCTTGAGATCAATTCTAGTCCTTGGAGTGGTGTTGGCTATCTCGTCCTCCTTTTGGTTAGCTGGGCTTTGGCATCAGCGACTATGTGTGATCAGATGCTCTCCGATTGTCACATTTAGTACCCTTTTATACTAGCTTCCCCGCTCTTCTTCCATGTCCTGCCTGTATTACTGTATTTGGTGATCGTCCTGTAGCCCATTTCCTGTAGTCCATCAATGCCATTAATTTCTCATCGCTGGTGATTGTGATATAACGTGTCCCTCTTTGAATTCTTTTCCTACGCTATTTGGTACTTTAGCGGTTGTATTATCTTAGCTCGAGTAACGGTAGTTAGTTTCTCGGCTCGCTATTCTTCGTAGTTGGGTAACGCGTGGTACTGGTGCCTCGGTGTGTACCAGGTCTATAAATATGAAACCGGAATTTTTGTATAGAAAATACACGTTTATTGTATAAAAAGGATAAAAAATATTTTATTCGAAGTATTGCCCATCGCTAGCTCTACATTTTTCCCACCTATCTGACAATTTGTGGATGCCACGCCAAAAAAACTGTTGCTTTTTTGAGGCAAACCAGTCATTGAGCCATTTTCGTACATTTTCGTAAGAAGTAAAGCGCTGCTCAGCAAGTGCGTGTCCCATCGATGCAAATAATTAGTATTCGGACGGAGCCAAGTCTGGTGAGTAAGCCGCATGCGAAAGTATTTCTCAACTAAACGCCTCAATCGTTTCCTTGACCACTTTTGCTGTGTGTGATGGTGCATTATCATGAAGCAAAATCACTTTGTGTTGCCTTTTTTGATATTCTGGTCATTTTTCACGCAAAGCTTGATTCAAATCGATTATTTGTTGTCGGTAGCGTTCAGTATTAACGGTTTCGCCAGGTTTTAGCAGCTCATAATAGATCACACCCCTCTGATCCCACCAAACACAGAGCATTGTCTTCCGTCCATAGCGATTTGGCCTTGCAGTCGATGTCGATGGTTCGCCTGGAGTTACCCATGATCTTTTACGCTTAGGATTCTCAAAATATATCCACTTTTCATCGCCAGTCACTATTCGATGGAGAAATGACTTTCTTATGTACCTGGTGAGCAGCATTTCGCAAGTGGTTGTTCGGTTTACCTGCTGTCTTTCATTCAGTTCATGTGGAACCCATTTTTCCATCTTCTGGATCTTTCCGATGGCTTTCAAATGTATGGAGACGGCTTTTTGTGTCACATTTAATTGATCCGCGAGTTGTTGTTGCGTTTGAGGGTCGTCCTCATCCAACAATGCTTGCAATTCGCTGTCTTCAAACTTTTTCGGTGGTCTTCCACGTTCTTCGTTTCTTACGTCAAAATCGCCACTTTTGAATTTTTGAAACCACTCAAAGCACTATGATTTACGAAGAGCATGCTCACCATAAGCTTCGACAAGCATTCGGTGCGATTCTGCACCAGTTTTCTTCAAATGGTAACTGTTTCGTTCTTATTGAAAACAAATAAACTATTGCCGGTATTGGATATAAATGGTCTTAATATAAATAATTTGAATATTGAATTTTCAATGTAGCATATGTCAAGTATATTATAACATGTATGAGGCGAATCTGTACAAGACGTGTGTGCGAAATTGTAATGATATTACACAGAATAAATGTGAAATACTGTTTGCAATGAATTGAGTTGAATGAATTACAATATAACGAATATTGAAGTTGAATTAACAATGTGATGTTGAATGACTGAGTTGAATGTTACACTGAACAGTGAGTTGAATGCAAATGATTCTCGCAATTGAATTAAAGAATAGAAATTGAACTGAATTTAATTTGTGGCATCAAATGAATGATAATCACGGTGTATATGAATATTTTTGCCACGTGGTGATGGTTACGCAATATTTGAGATATTACAAGTGTATCTTATAATAAATGTTTGAATCAATCATGAATTATGTTAACTACGTTAACCGACAGTGTATAAGATTTACAAATTATAACCAGTGATTTGAACAAAACAATAACTTGAATGAACAACGTAGAATACAGCATTATACTGAACCTTGGACTCACAATGGCTGACGCCACGTGGTGAATTACACACTGCAATTAATTGAGCGCAATTAATTGCTTGATCACACGAATTGATGATTTTAATGTCTCTTGTAATTGTCTGTTTCTTTTGAGAGCAAAAACATGTGAATCGTTCAATACACTCAATGCATACAATTAATGCTACACTGAATTTAGGGTGATTTGGTTTACTGAATACTACACTTTGCGATGCGGGTCGAGAGCACGAGTGCTTGGTATGAATGTCCAGTCTAGAGAGATCTAAGATGGATGAAGAGATAGCGTCGCGGTGATCACGTTGTCGGCGGAAATCACTGGAACGCTTATCACACACACTGGAACACTTGTTGATTTGTTACGAAATTATTTGCAGGCCACGATTCGTACGATTTGGTGAGCCATGGTGGGCCTGTCCACCGTAGATGATGCTTCTCGAGCTGGGAGATGCTTAGCTCGCGTGAAGCACAGTCTGCTGGATTTTCTTTGCCAGGTACGAACTTCCATACGCTGTTTGAAGCGAGATCTTGTATCGTTGACACTCTGTTTCTGACAAATTCCTTCCACCTTGATGAATGTGAATTGATCCAAGTCAATGATACTGATGAATCTGTCCACAAGTATATTGGAGTGTTTGGTTTCTCCAGTGTTGATTGCACATACCTGACCAATTTTTATAGCATTAATGCGGCAGTGAGTTCAAGTCGAGGTATTGTCATTCGTTTGATTGGTGCAACTTTTGTTTTTGAACAAACAAGTGATATATGAACATGATTACTTGGATCTACTATTTTAATGTAGACGACAGCAGCCATTGCTAATTGTGATGCGTCGGAGAATCCATGAATTTCAATATTTGATAATCGATTCGTAGGATACCACCTTGTTATTGTTATTGATGACACGTTGATTGGGTCATTTTTTAGTTGAATCCATTTTGTTGCAGTGTGAGATGGCACTGGTTCATCCCAGGTGATCTTCTCAAGCCATAGTTTTTGCATCAGCATTTTTGGTTTGACAGTGATTGGTGATAACAATCCAAGTTGGTCAAATAGTTAAGCAATCTCTGACAGTATGATTCGTTTCGTCAATTTGGATCCTGAATGTGGTGGCTGTGGTTTGAATTTGAATACATCCGATTTGGGATGCCAATACAGGCCTAGTAGTTTTACGCTGTTGTCGTCAATGATAATTTCTTCTGATTTTGTGGAATTTGGCGAAAATTTATTAAAAAATTCTGGGTGGTTAGTTTACCATTTCGCCAGTGGAAAGCCGCCCGACATGCATAGATCATTTACTTGATTTGCAATTTCAATTAATTCTGATAATCGACTAGCACCGCCATAAATGTCATCCACATATCTTCCTTTCAAAAGCGATGGTATTGCTTGTGGATACCGATGACCTTCATCGTTGACAAGTTGTAATAATGCTCGTATGACTAAGAATGGTGCAGATCGAGTGCCATAAGTTACCGTTGTAAGTTGGAACGGTGTTGACTTTCCCTTTTCATCTACCCATAGAATTCTTTGGAGGTCCCAGTCATCCTGGTGGACCTTGATTTGGCGATACATTTTGGTGATGTCACTCGAGAACATGAATTTATGTTGGAGAAGCCAAATAAGTACATCACACAAATCCTTTTGTAGTTTTGCTCCCGTATGTTGAATGTCATTGAGAGATTTGCCCGACGTTGTTAGGCTCGAACCGTTGAATACTACTCTTAGCTTTGTCATTGAACTATCAGCTTTGACTACACCATGATGTGGCAAATAATATGTTGGATTAGTAAGATTCTGTGATGACAAGTCTCCAGATGAGACCCTCAACCTTCCTGGTGCCGAAATATCATGTGTTGAGGTCATCTCACTGTCAACTGTGTCTTCCAGATCTCACATCACCCAATGAACTGGTATTTGATGTGTGCATTGCCTTTCTCATGTGATCTAGTTGTTCATACTCAGTTAAAATTGATGAATATAATTGTTGATACGTTGAATTTTTGTTTAATCTTGTGATGAGCCGTTGTAGATATCGGTGAGCTGTTGATTTTGAATCGCCAAGTACTGATGGTGATGCTGTGAGTGGTAAACGAACAATATATCGACCACTGTTATCTCTTGAATACGTAGATATGAAATAATCCTCACATGCTTGCTTTTCTGGTGATGACTGTGAATGAATGGTATTAGGAGTTTCTTCCTGTTGGATAATCAGCTGGCGCACGGCGATCGATATTCGCCGTGCGTCGACCTGTTGCTGTGCTCAAGCACGCAGCGTTCGGTTGGGCGGAGATAGCCGAGGCAGGGCTTCGCGGAGCCGAGGTTGTGCCTCGTAGGCATGCCGCGTTGAGCGAGAAGATGTCTCTCTCGCTTGACTTCGGCTTCGCTCACCGGCTATCTCTCTTAATTGACTTCAGCGCCCAACGACGCTTTCATATTCCGCAGCCATATTGAATATTTTGACACTTACGTGAAAACCCGCACGGAACAGCGCACGCATTTGGAAGGCTCGGACAATTTTCACTTTTCTCAACCGGATCATCTCAACCTTCTTTACTCAACAGGACTCAAAATCAGGTACGAGTGCATTGTTATAATTTACCATAAATTCAATGACAATGAGGAGTTGGATTCTCATCGGTACATCAACGTTTTTTGGTCTCACTTTATGGCGGGCATCGCAGCACATGTCGCGCCACGTTTCCTCCCAGCTTAATTTGCTAGTATAATTAATATAATTATGCAGGTGTTCTATAATCGCTGTACTTTCCCCCAGGACATCTGCTGGGAGAGTACAGCGACTATACACTGCTCATTTTGTGCATCCTCATTATATGTCGTATTGGGCTATGCAGTGCTGCCTGCATAGCTTGTCTCATGCATGTAGAGCACTCAAGCAATTTCAATTGCAAGTGCTCTCATTTGTTCACTGCAACCTCTCTTCATTAAGCTGCTGAGAGCTTGCTGTGAATTGTTATAACGCCTTACGCACTCATTCTCTCTAGCGTGGCGTGCTACGCAGCACTGACTGCTGCACGCACACCGCTCTCTACGCTCTCAGTGCTCACAGCGCACAATTAATATAATTGTGTGCTGGTTCTCAGCTCATAGATTAAAATCAATTTATTTGTTTATATACAGCTTTCAATTCTTCGATTTGTCAGTGCATTAATTTTATATCATTTTTTGTTGTTTCCTAAATTTAACTATTTTTGTATTTATTGTTTACTTTGAAATTTTCTAAATAACACATAAATTGTATTTTGCATACTGACATGCGGAAGGTGTAATAAACCACTTTCTCTGAATACCATCTATGCGTCTGGTTTATTTTCACCCTGTCTTGAGTGAAGCTTCATTAGTTTCAATATATTCACAGGTCTGTCAAACACCATCGGACGGAATTCTCAAACACTTCCTGTATCCAAAATTGTGTGAGCAGATGTCGAAGATTTTCAGTTGAATCACTGGCTGTTGAATGATACGTATGATGAATCGACGATGATTGTTGATTGATGGGCCCAAGTAGAATCCACCTAAAAATAGTAAGTTTAGCAATTGGTGAATCTGGTGATGATTTGACAATATGAATCTGCACCAATGATTACATCGATTGCACGTGGTTGCATGTAATCTGGATCAGCCAGTTGTAATGAATCAATGTGTGGCCAATAATTGGTGTGATCTGAGACTGAAGGTAATGTGTTTGTCAATTGTCTAAGTATGTGAGCATTGATGGTAATGCTCGTTGATGAATATATTGATTGAAGTGTAATTGTGGTAACACCTTTTGTATGATCTGAATAATTGCCTCCAATCCCACAAATTGGTATTGACGAACGCCTTCGTGGTAGTTGATGATGAACAACCAAGTAATCTGATATGAATGTTAATTCAGACGCCGGGTCGACAAGTAGACGAATTTGATTTGAACTAAATGGTGTGATGAGAAATGCAAGGCCAGTGCCGAGCAAAACAGCTGGACTTGAATGTTGAATGATCTGTTAATTTGCCATATGTTGATCTTGACTGTGATGAATTGCACTATGCATGGCTTGAATGTCTCAATGTGTAGATGATGAGCTCTGTTGATTTGTCGATTTGTTTGATTCCTTCGGTAAATGCAGCATCGTATGGTGTTTTTGGCCGCATGTTTTGCATGATTTATTCGATGTACAATGAACCAAACTGTAATGCTCAAGACAATTAAAGCAGAGCTGATTCTGTACTGCACTAAGATGACGCTGCTTTGGTGTAAGTGCCAAGAACTTCGGGCACGCAACAACATAATGCTCTCCCTCGCACATATCACATGGATACTGGTGTTTAAGAGGCGGTTTTGATGATAATGATGATGCACTATGAACTGTACTTGATCGCTGTGAATGTTGACTTGATAATTGTTGACTCGTAGTTTTAGTTTGTTGATTATTCGAATTATTGTTTGGATGAGTCGTCTCCAGACGCTCTTGTGCTCGTGCTTTTGCCATTAGGAACGATGTTAGTTAGTAGTATGTGTACACCTTTGCTCCATCCCACTCCTATCCCAACTCCTTCCCCTACCACGCGGCTACCCCTACCACCTCACTTTTCAACCGCCGCGCTACCCACTCTGCTTGACCAGTGTCGGTAACGTGGAGATGGTAAAGTGAGGTGGTGTGGGTACCTTGGTGAACAAGGAAGAGTAGAGATAAGAGCAGGATGGAGCAAACGTGTACACATACTTGGAAAAATGAATAAAATTATGTACTCACCACCGCAGCTGTTGTAGGCATCTACCCTCCTGCCAAAGCGATTTTAAACTCCTGTCTCTCGAATGAACTCTCTCACACACGCACACACACACACACACACACACACGCACAGCGTCGTGTCTTTAATTCATTACTATGTCCTTGTCAAAGCCCTCGTCCACGGCATCGATATCGTAGCCGATATCTATCTCATCAC